>JAVFBZ010176049.1:0-15890 GCA_032466195.1 Katharina tunicata | reverse complement strand
CTTTGAGTACGACATTAAACACCAATTAAACAAACAAACAAACTTAGTACATTTAGTTGAATAATAGGTAGATTTAGGAAAGAGGTGTGGCATGAAGTGTGTTGTTTAAAACATCAAGGATATTTTCTTTGATAAAATCTGGGATATAATACGGCACCCAGATAAAATAGACCCAGCATATATTTATTATATTTTTTTATAAATGTAGAGAAAGAAAATTTTGCGTGCCTCCACCGGGATTTGAACTCGGGTCTCTGGCTAGCAGGGCCAACAGTTAGCAACTGAGCTATAGATTGTTAGGTATTTGGTCTCTGTATCTTGACAGGCTCTACCAACAAGGTGGGGATCTTACAAGTGGTTTATTTGTAAAGTTGTCATCAACTGTATTGACCCTGTGTTAATATATCACTTACTTGTATATATGTGTAGACGGGGTTAAATATGAAACCTGGTGCCAAGTTCCCTGGCAATTTAATACTGTTGACTTCTGTAAAGTTTGTATGTAAACTTCTGACTCTTTACATTAGAGTTGTATATAACTTGGTTCATTCATATAAGCTATAATCAGACATACTAAACTGAAAAAGTTGAAGGCCAACATTTATTATAAACACTAGTTCTAGGATTGGGGAGCGGGATAATTTTGTGATAAATTTTAGGGATTAAAAAGAGAGCCTTTTTCGTCATCAGTTTTTAAACCAGTCGCCATGTAACTTCCCAGGGCTTTCTTACTATTTGCCCCTCCCCTGCTAAGCAACGGTACCACCTTTATGATACCCTGACTAGGCGGGGATCATTGAAAAATAGACGAATGGTGGAGGATTGAGTCACTAGGTTTGCATTTTAGATAAACTTTATAAAGCGCCTTTTATAATGTAAACATAAGTTAATTAAAGGAACATGTAACACTATGTAGGGTAGTTTCCTGCACCCATTGGTGGGGACATATCATCATACGAGCAAATAACCTCAAGTAAGGTTTAAAATCCCAAATAAACACAGATTCTAACACTATTTACAAATTTGACAGACTGGACAAGGATATTTAAGTATAAACTTTTAAATTGTTCTCCTTTTTTTCTCAGTGTGGTGTCATTTAATACCATGAATTAGAGAAAATGGGCTAGGGAGTCTCTGCAAGCATTATTTTGAACAGTGCTGTGATTAACCAGTCTGCATAAAAATGATACAAAATATTAAGGCACACAAAATCTGCAGCTCTGTTATCTAACTTTAAAGTACTTAAATAGAAGTATTTTAAATTTGATATGAAAAATTATTCTCTTTTACTAACATGATTTTTATGGTATACAGACATATTGTCGGCCCAATCTCTTAATGTTTGAACATTTGGGATTTAATCCTCTTTTATTATCTTTTCAAGCCATAATGTGGAAAAATTAGTTTATATTGTCTATCTTTTGTTTACTGTTGAACTGTCCCGCACAAAGCATGAAGATATACCTGCTGATGAGTTTAATTTGACAGGTAAACTAATATCAGAAGTAAGTATTGTGAAAATGTACATTTAATTGAGGAAGCTGATAGCTGAGGCGCATCAAATGACGATCTTTCTACCTGGATAATTTTCTTATCAAGGTAGACACTAAGTGTTTGGTACATAATCACACTAGATACAAGATACAACATCAACAACAAAAGATTAGATGAAATTCTACTCCAGCACATTTAAATAGACCTTTAATTACGTTGTAGGTACGGACTTCACTCACTCACAGGAAACATTCTACTCTATTTTGACATACATGTACATTGTAGTTAATAAATGTTTACTTTTAAGTATCATTATGTATGTGTTACTTTTAGACGTTGCTTTCTACCCAGCGTTAAATAATTTCCTTACTCCTAAACTGAAACTTACTAGACTTCAACATTTTAAAAAATTATGATCTTATCAATTTTATACTGGGTGTTATGTCGCACAGCTATTTACTTCAGGTGAAAGTGTTCATTTGTGTTAAACTTTATAGACAGTTAGTTTTATTGACAAGGAGACAAAAAAGTAAATTTGTTGATTTAGATGAAATATGTAATGCTTATGTAAATAAAAATGTTTGCAATTTTTTTCTTTTTCAATAAATTTAATTTTTTTATATATTGAGGCTCAGATATTTTTTTGTGTCCTTTAATAATAATTAAAAAAAAGTATATGTTGTTAATACTATTATATTCATCTTAATCAATTACTAAAAATTAAAACCCTGGCACTGGATGACACTGTATTAGATATTTGCTAATCTATTTATAGTATTAGGAACACTGTTCTTTCACAGATAAGTATTAGACCTACAATTCATTCTTATGCAGCTTCAGTCGTTCTGCAGTACGTTTGGTAATGTAACATTGCAGTGACAATCTCTGAGTATGCAAGAACTGTCACGAAACTCAAATATACCTTTTCTGAATACCTGTAACTAGGTCAGACAAATTTCATACGTTCTATTGAATAACGAATAAAGTATCAAAGCGGTGTGGTATATTGAATTCAAACTGGGAATATAACAAAAGCTAAATTTTAGCAAATTTTACCATTGCGGTTTTCTGTAAAAAAGAAAAGTTTTGATTTTTATATTAGTTATTTAAAGTTTGAACACACAGACAGTGTAATCTTTGAAAAGCATTATTAAAAGAAAATAATATTGCAATTGAATTTGACTTACCTGCTGTGAATTGAATTAAAGCCAGGTGGAATAATCCAACCAGAAAACTCTGATATTGTTTGCCAAGTTTCATGGTAATTCACTGTTATGTCAACTTAGGTTAAGATCATCCCTCTTAAAACTCTGTCCACAAAAACTGTGACAGTTTAATTTGAAATTGTGAATTAAATGTCCACTTTGAATACAGTAAATATGCTGTTCACAATGATATCCTTTGACACCAGTCTCTTTTTAATATGATGGAAATCCAATGATCTAATTAAACAACACACAACAAGCCTTAGGGGTTTCACTGCGAACTAACAGGCCTACATTCCCTATGTATCTGTCACATTCAGTAGGCAGAATAATATCCCATCCCCTCCTGTGGTTTTTTTGTCACTGACTGCCTTTACTGGCTGTCTCAGTCAGTCAGTAGCTAGTGAGACATTTCCTCTCATCCCACACGAAAGCAGGACATTGGGACATCCCACATATAGTACTATCATCCCTCACTGTCCCGCCTGTTCTCTTTTCTCAATGACCTATTGGCACCTTGATAAATCTTTCACCTCTGGAATTTTCTCTTTCTTTTCTGGTCCGGGCTGTTTTGATAAAGCTTTTTTGGAGTTAAAGGTGATACTCACTAAAACTTTTACAAAACACCTGGGCAAAATTTCAAGCTGAAATTTGTCTGTGAATGAAGGCTTTTGTGCTGACAGAATTTTGCTCCAAAGTCACCTTTTCACCTGAAAAGTCAATTAAGAATGGTAGTTAGAATGTGGGCTCATCTGATTAGCGCTAGGCTGTGACATTGCGTTAACACTTAGTGGAATTAGGCACTGTTTGCCCTTACCTATTCTTATCTTTTGTACACAGATATTCTAATGTCAGTGCTAAATGACAAGACTGGACACAAGCCGTGGACAAACATGCAGGTAGGCTGAGGTAAACTTGCAGGAATTCCTCCCCAGACGACATGCATACCTGACTGACTCACCCGTATCCAGCATACCCCCCACAATTGCTGTCCTTATAAGATTGTGTCCTGTTACTCTGTTACCTTACCTGTGGTCAGTGACAGCCAATTAGATCAAGTGATCCAGGTATCGACAGTCAGGCACACGTGGGGCGTCAATATGCCCTTTAGGTCTACATGTGTTTACAATACTAATAGCTCTATGCCCTGCATGCTATTCACTCTGTCGATCCCTTACCTATTCTTGTCAGTTAAGTAGACCACTCTATTGTACACTACTTCTGTTTACCTTCACTGCCTTTCTTTAAGTCACAGAATAGTTGCTAGCCCTGAGGGAAGATGTAAGATCACCTTTCATGTCCACTTCATTGCACTATGTGGCGTTTTGGAGATATAAATCTTTTCCAACTCTTAGACATACGATATACTTATCATATATTCTACTTATTACATTCAGGATTCTGGAACTGCAATACTTATAAGACTTTTCCCCTTAGCTAGCACCATATTCTTATTTTAGAAAATCTGTTTCTTATTACTTAACCATTACTGTATTTTGAGCGAAGAAACATTTCTGTGGCCCTGGTAATACTTACCTATCTTGCCTGCTGTAATAATGCAGTTAGATACATAGGCCAGTCTCTGGATACAGTAGCTGTTAACTAGTCAGTACTCAGTCAGGGGAGCTACCACATGCTCGCTAGGCTCAAGCTCACAAGCTATGGGCTGCCAACTAGCTAGCTAAACTCAGCCCTTCTACCGGGCCTTTCAACAAGCTATGGCCATCAGCCAATCACCAATAACCATTCCAGTCTGACATTCAGACCATACTACAATCTGTCTCCCATGTCACTAACTGTCACATACTCCATCCACTTCACTCCACATAACATTTACTATCATCAGCAACTTGAATGAAACAGATACTTAATACTGTACAAACTTACTAAGTTAAGTTAACTACAAAACTGCTTCTTTGAATGGAATTTCTTAATATTTAACTTTTGAATACTTCGTGCTAGTTTGAAAACAAAAACAAATCACAGTCCTATTTATGTATTTATTTGCCATTTAATTGAAAATAGTTATAGAAAATTACCTCCTACAAGAATTAAATTCCAATTTCAGTTCAGAGTAAGATTGTCAAAACACATTGGCAGAAAACTGTCTGACCAAACCTGGGGAATTGATCCAATACAGACGTTATGGTCAAGTGGTAAGGTCCAATATCGCAACAAATTCTATGCTCTGCTTGAATACCACATATACCTTCTGTCTATCAATACTTTAGTTGCAGCAAGGTTTAATTACTGTTAACCCGTTTAAGCTGTGGATTGACTTACTAGCAATAAGTTGTGGGTTAAATGTACCACCAACAGTCATATGCATATTGATTTATAATACAAAGTTTACCTCAGCCCTAAGTCCCTTTAAGAGGTTGAAGTTCTCACATGTGGCCTCAATATTAATCCCTTTTATACAATACAAAAGGGAATTGTTGAAATATCACTCATTCTTTAACTCTTTTCAGGTGCCTGCTCCGTGAATATGTTTTGGGGTTGTAAAGGTAACAGTTAATGCATATAGCAATATGACTCTAACATGCTCCAGTCTCTAACATGATTCGAGTCTCACCCGAGCCAGTGAATTTTTCACTGGTCGGGAATTTCAGTGTAGGTTTAATACTTATTATGCTCCAGTCTGTCGACTGATATTAAGTTTTAGTATTTAAGAGAGAGTCCTTAGCAAATTCTTTACAGCCTTAACTAATACAAAATCAGGAAGTAAAAATTCAGCAAGTGGATCAAGAGATCAAGACAAAATGAAATGTTGTACAATTAGGAGATATGTATTAAAATAAAGTTGACTTATTTTTACAAGGAAACATGCTTAACTAAAATATTTATGTACTGTAAAAAAGTCGCTAAATGAATAGATCATAAAAAGTATCAAACAATTTATAACATGTTTTAAATTGTTTGATACTTTTCATTTCAAATTTTGTTTGATATTGTGTTAAGCTGATATATGTAACTACATTTGATAGTAGAGAGCTTGCACTGCTGCTGTTGGAGTATAAGAGGGAGCGACAGAGCTTAGCCATACTCTCTGATATTTCTCTACAACCAGTTCACTAGGAAGGCCTTGCATGCTCAAGATATCTTGTTTTTTCTTCAC
The DNA here is from genome assembly GCA_032466195.1 of Katharina tunicata. NCBI lineage: Eukaryota > Metazoa > Mollusca > Polyplacophora > Chitonida > Mopaliidae > Katharina > Katharina tunicata. The sequence goes on along the minus strand of JAVFBZ010176049.1, from coordinate 10,073 downwards.
TTCTACTCCCTCACAGATAGAGTTACCTTAGCTCTGACCTAATTTTCGTTCAAACCTAGCCAACAAATTTTGCCCCAGCGATGACAGGCGTAGGATTTATTACCGATCTTTGTATATTACTAACATTATCAGGTGCTAAGACCATTAATCACAACACACAAATTCACATTTGATGGTCAGATATGAAAAAAGAAAGTGTGAAATTAATGTTTTTTTCTCTGACTATTTTTAGTCATAATAATGCTACGAGTAGTGAGGTGAAGTGATTAATAGTACTTCTGTCTTAAACAGGGAGATATAATTAATGGCTAGTGTTCCAGGGCAGTTTAGTAGAAATGAATGGTTCAAATTGACTGTGATATCCCTTGTTTGATTTAATGAGAATGTTGACAAATTTAAACTAATCAGACAAACTTATTTAAACTAATTTATTTTTATTATTTTACATAGATAATTTTCTTGTTTAAAACTGGTCAATACAAGTTAGAAATTTCCATTGTTTTAGTTGTGGTAAAAGTAACCAGTTTAGTTATTCAATGTGCTAGCAAATCTAAAAGACAATTCAAAAGTGTTACAGTATGTCGGGTAGAATGCACAAAATGATCTAGACAAAGGCAATTATTATTTATTTAAAATAACAAGATTGACTACAGTGTATGTACCGGTATATACAAAATTAACTTTAAAGCGTGCTGCCTTACAGAAAGTGTAATTGCAATATTAACTCTGAGAACTTTAATAATAGTAGGTGAATTAGAGGACTTGACACACTTCACTTTTCCACTACCGTGATAAATATATTTGAGCACTGTGATTTCTCTAGATTGGTTTGCAAAGTTTATTAAAGCACGAAAGCAAATCCATGGTATAATTTGTTCGATTTGGCTGAGTAATGTACTGAAGTAGGACAGCAATTATGAGTTGGTTTGGAGTTATTAGAGAGTTGGAGAGAAATAACTATGCAGGCATCGAAGGGAAGAAATATGATTTGGTTAAATAGTATTGATTAATCAGCCTGGAGCTCTCAACACTTTATGATATATTATACAGCACTGCCATTACGGTATTGATTTGGTTATATATAATGGTCACAGTTTGCTTACTTTTTTCTTGGTTATACTTTATAAGCTATATTCAGTTCCAAAGTTCTCTTTTCACTTCTGGATTAATTTGGCTAATACAAGGACTTATATTTGCAATGTGCTTCAAGATTGAAATATTTATCCTTTTGTAAATAAAGTGACTTGGGTGGCAAAGCTGCAGTTTAAAAGCTAGACACATTAATGGGCTATAGAAAGTAATTTATAAATTTAGTCTTAATTATGATATTTGTGTCTTTAAAGACCCATTCCTCTTTACTCCTTATGACCTTCTCTGTTACGAAATGTAGGCCTACATATAATTTAACAGCGTTCCCTCAGATGTTGTCATCATAATTGTCAAAAATCTGAAAGTTGTAGCATTATACCGACAAATTTTATTGCCTATTTATGACCCAAATGCTATAACATAAAGTTCATTAATGGATGGTTTCTTTGACTTTAGGATGTATGGTTGAGCTGAGGAATTTGGCCTGTTAACGCCTGGTTGAGTCTGTGTATGTAGTGGAGTGTGACATCTGAACAAGGGTGCTGTCATTAGAGTTCATAGGTATGTAATCAGAAGGGCTATCTGTTATCAATATCTCCCTAAATATTTGTAAATAAATATTGCTGTTTTGCTTTTTTTTTATATTTTTGTCAAGAGTAATCACACTGACACAGGGGTATTGACTAATTAAAGTCGATAACTTATCTCATCTTCTAAATCAATTCTCAGAGACAAGTTTCTAGATAGATCGAATCTCGAGTTGTTCTGGATAACCTAAAGGCGCATCTTGAGAAAAGGCAATATATGTAACATGTAAATTGTGAAGATAAATATGTGGCGAATATGTAACACACATATATATTAGGTATGGGTTAAAATAAGCACAACCTGAAAAATGTATTGTTTAGAGTTAGTATTAAACCCATTAATTATTAAACCAACTGAAGATGAGGACAGTTAAGGGTTATCTGATACAGAAGGGAGTTTCGTCTTTACCAAGAGGTCCTTGACAGGTTTGTTTTTCTTGTACGCTATGATAGGTCTCTGTGATAGAGACTTAATCATTTTTGGTACAAGGTTTTTTTAATTATATATATTTTTATATATACTGTATAAAGTCAGAGCTGAATGGAGGAAACATTTACCACCAAAACAAACTGGTTTAAGCTCTATTCAGATAACTGAATTAAAATAAATGTGTGAAAAAGTTTCCTCTCAAGGGGGCAAAAAACTAAAAGTAAAATCCTAATTAAAAAACTAAATATAAACAAAAACACAGAAATTGTTCTGTGAAAGACAGCGACTAGATATTGTGCAAATTTAAACAGAAATAGCCAAGAAATTCCAAGTACGGTCTTTAATCCTTTTTTTGTTCCTTGCTTATTAAGTACAGCTCAAAATAGTACTTTGAAAGACATTGAATTAAAACTTTGAACATTTACATGTAATGTTTTGGTTCACAGTCCAACTGCCATGGTGTGAAATACCATGGAAAATACATCGTAAATAATGTCTAAAACATAATAAAATCAGTATTTGTCTAGAATCAAAAAATTGTGGAGCAAAATAGCCTTTTATTATTTAACATACAGTGTGCGATGTTCCTTTATATATTTCTCAATAAACTACAAAAAAATGCATATTTACTCTGGATTATTACCGGTAAATGTAAACAGCCCACTGAAAACATAAGAAGTCCTCAATACTTTTCAATGGTTATGAGATTTCCATAAATCCTTTGCCTCATGCCCATGAACGGACCAGTCTCCTTTATCTCTGTTCCCTTAATGGTTGATTACAGGTAAACGGTCCCGGTGAGATGAAGATGTTTTAAGCATTATTTATAGCCCCAGGTAATCTTTAATAGGCCAGTGTTGTGAAGTGCAAACTGCTTTGCTCTTACACAATCACTTGAATTCTATTCATTATAGCCACAACAGCCACTTAAAGAGAGAATCGATGAAGCCTAAAGAAAGGCTTGCTTTTGAGGTGCCAGAACATCTCTGTAAACAAGTCGTTGACAAAAAGAAACTATCTTAGTAATGCAAGACCAGACATTTATCTGACACCTGCAGGTAGTACTATTGTCAAGTATTGGGTCATTTGGCGAATTGCATATTCATTAGACCATGAAAACACTAATTGTATATGTAAGAATTGAATATTCTCTATATTGTTCCTTGCTATTTGTTTAAGAGGTTTTTTATAACATATAGGACAGCTGAAAAAGTAGTTTAGCATAGCAGCTATTTGTAACATTTGAACAGTTGTTTACTATATATGAAGAGAACTTATGTAATGTAGTAAATAGCTATGATACTAAGCTACACAAAAGAACTATTGAATTCTGTAAAGTTTAAAGCATTTAATGGAGAGTACATAATATAAAGAAAATAAGGCTTTATGCGAATGACACTTTAGAAATATTCATGTACTCATCTTCTTCAAGTTTCTTTGTATAAACCAGTTGGTTGGGAGGGGTCTTTCTGTGCACCAGATAGTTGATTTGTTCTGGCTTCCTGTTTTGTGTCTTCAAGGGTGGTGTGCTTCACCCAGTGGGCTAGCACACCACCATAGTAGTGAAATAACATTATATTTTGAGTATAAGCCTAATCAAATAAATCTAGCATTGCTCTCTGTTGAAAATGATTTCACAAATGTTGTCAGTAAACCTGTTACGCTTGTTTTTGTACTTTTAATTAGATAATTTAATGGTTAAGCCTGTATTTTACTTTAAGTCAATCTCTTAATAAAAAAAATGTAACAAAGGGATTTGATTGAATTAGTTTTATCTTTCGTACTTCATCATCAAATTTTTAATTACGTTAGACTTTTTAGTGTACTTCTATTGTTATTTGAATTACCCTAAATGCTCAACAAATTCGACCTCCATTGACACATGTTTCAAGTCATTTATTAAAGATATTAGTGTGAGATTGGAACTAAAACCTATATTTTCTTGTAGCTTTAAGTATGAACTTCTTAAAAATTGTAACAGTGTGTTTCTACACTTCTTAACCTTTGCATAAAATGTAGTATATAGGGTAGTTTGAAACTCAGTGCTATTTACTTATTCTTTTTTTTTTTTTTTCTATTTAAGCCACTTGTTTCAGTCATTATATATAAGGCTTACCAGACGGTTGATTAGCAAAAGATTACTGTGCCCAGTTGCTCTCTGATCTAAGGGGCATCATGAAGATTATGTCTTGGTGGTGTTATGTTTTTATTCCTTGGGTTGTGCTGTATTTTCCTAGTTTATCCTTGCTGCTTTCAACTGTTTGACTGTTATGCTGTCTTATGAGTAAAATAACTTTAAGTTTTACAGAAAAATCCAATCAAATGAAAACAACAATCAAGCTTACCTGTCATACAATGTGCATGAATGCCGATACCAAGTTTACATAACCCAGACCAATCCTCCATGCTATATTGCGCAAGATTTTTTCTTGTAGGTAGAGACTGACTGAACAATTTGAAACTTAACAGCTTCCTTAACATGACCTTTTGTGTTTCTCATTTAACAATCAAGTCATTCCATCATTTGCTTTTTACCCCATGGTGAACGGGGTCTAGATCTTACTCACTCTCTTGTTGGCGCTTTTGTTGTTGTTCTTGTTTTTGTTGTTGATGTAATACTAACTAAATGGACTATTTCTCTGTCAATAATGTTAGGATTGTTCTGAAAATTGGGCAATATATACCTGATAGTACTACGCAAGTCATTATGGAGCCGGAATTTTCAATTTTACCATAGTTTCCTTAAAAAGCCAATGTCAAGGCTTTGAGGCATGTAATAATAATACATGCCTCAACACCTTGACATTTGTGCCTACATCCACAGGATTCGTATTTGTTTTAGGCCACAGGGTATGTCTCGCAATGCGAACTTGTTATTGTAAAATACCAGTTTATAAAAAGTGTATGTTGTATTGTATATACTTAATTTCTCAAGTTGATTGTGGTAAGTGTTATGTCCAAGGCTTTTGTAGACACACCAGATTGTGGTTTACCTGAAATGTCAAGCGGTGCTTTTAAAATTTTTGATCATTCTAACAACAAAAATCTTCATTGATGTCAGTCGGTGCAAGCGGATATGTTTAGTAGTTGCATGTCCCATCACTGGCACCAGTTTGGAGTAATCCAGTCTGGGGGCGTAAAGCTGCTGCCACACATCATTGATTAGGATCATATGAGTGAATTACATAGACTGGATGCACTGGTAAAACTCATTAATGCTTGACAATTGTTAAGCAGATCTGAATAGGTTTGAGTCTGCCTATCAAACGTTGGGTACATCAGAGATTGCAGGGTTTCATAGATCATTAGGTGTTCTTTTTTTCATCAGTTTTCTTCGGTTTTTATTTTTAACACCAAAACGTCAACAATACAAAGTTGTCTTTAGCATATACCCTTGAACACAATGTTAAACTCAAGTCAAATAAATAATTTAATTTATTAATGTGACCACACCAGACCAACTTAAAATAGGTGATACAGCTGCTGTATATAGACAAGTGTTCCAGTCTTCTTTCTACACAATGCCTCAATCATGATTTCAAAAGTACCAGTTTGCTATCACAGCACAATGCGGCTGATGCCTGTTTCTCATGGCTTTTAAAGACATATAATTAAAAACCATAAAATATACTATCAATATTTTCATAATGTTTAAAATATTGTTTTCTAATCAGTGCTCCAGATAAATGATAAAAACAGGAGCATTGGCCAAGACAAGTGAGTGCTGACGTGCAAACTGTTCAAAAAGTTATAAAGTGAAAGACTAACTAAATAATAAGATATTATTAGGGCAACATAATTAAAGTACGCATCAATCATATTTTCCTTAAATAAAACACATTTTTATCAATTGACAACTATTCAGATCTTCTTTAATAGCATCCTGCATTTGAATAATTACTGAAGGAATTCATATTTTTTAAACCGTCCTTAAACATTTTTTTAAAGTTACACCCAATAGGATTTGGTCCAAATTTGATGTTGTCCATCCAGAAGACAGGTTGACAATTCTCTGGCTATCAAGGCCTTGCTTTCAACAACAATTGTAAATAAACCCCATACAAAAAGGTACTTGAATTTGAATGTTAATGGCCTACCTTGATTTATCCATTAGAGCTTTGATTATTATTCAAACTGTAAATAAATGCTTTGTGCCACAAAAGTATTGGTGACCATGAAGTTAGTAATACCAGTCTCTCATAACTCTAAAGACAACTTGCGCTGTTAATGGTAGATGTATTCAGAAGTTGAAGGTTACATCTCTTCCCATTCCAGACTGCATTAACTTGTGACGCCACTGTACCCTTTTGTTGCCTAAGGGCCCTCTGTTCCGTGGGACGTTTTTCCTAATGACGCAGACAAAGGCTCTCTGGTGACTGTGCTCTGATGTGTCACCGGGTGTTTATAGAAGGGACAATAATAATAGATTCTTGTTGAAATCAATAATGTCCTGATAAATGATTGTAGACTATTAATTTATCCCAGCATGTATGACTCATGCTTTCTCTAGTCACACCGGTGGTTGGCTTATTGTTGTCATTAGCGTGCACACGTGCGACAAGAATTTACATGTATGTTAACATAGCTTGCAGATTTATGATCAGACAGTTTGAGAGTTTATCTGTGTGATTTCCAGAATAACACAGCGCTTTAATTTCCCACATTTAATATAAATGAAAAAAGGATATTTTTTTTTTTAATTCATTTATAAAAAAGCATAAATGTAAAATTTTGTGGAGTGAACAATTTAATGAGCTTTTCAAAGAATTATCAGTTCCATGATATGCCATCTTTTTTTTTTGTCACCTTGTTTCTTTCTATGCCTTTAAACACAATGTTGGTTTTGTCACTTATTTTATAATAAAAGTGAGAGAAATTTAAATGAAGGTTTTAGTGCCAAGAGGATTTCACCTACTATCAATTATCAATATTATCAATGTGTTTTTACAGTATGAAATTTATTGATTTTTCTTTACCTATGGATATTAATGAAATTAAAAGCTTTACATTTATCATTCTGATAGCATGGAAAATGGACCACACATGCATATTTAAATTTTCTTGTTCTTCTGTCCTACACACCTGTTCATATATGAACCGTCATAGATTACTAGAGTGCTGAGTACAATATATCACTTAATCTTAATGTATTGCTTCCTTCATGTGCTTGCCAATTTTCTCTCTCACTCAACATAATGAGAAAGTAATAATTGTATCCAATGAAGCATGACCAGATGGGAATTATATGAAATCCCTGCCGTAATTTATTCAGGATAAACTGAAATTGACACCTGAAACCTTTGATCTTATTTTGCCTATTGTTGTTGTTGTGGTCCCCTGTAAAGTAACCCTGCCTATCTATTTGCTATTTTCTGTGCAACTTTTGAAGGATTATGAACTGGACCACTGAGGTCAGCCATTATCAAATAGATGTTAATGCAGTATGATCTACAAAGGAAGAAGCTTATTGTGGCTTTATATAGTATATAGGACTAGTACACTTCATATTGTTACAAGCTTTGTTCCAATCACAAAATATTTTTCACAGGTACAAGGTAAGCAGAACCACCTTAACTAGTTTGTGTTATTTGAAAGAACCTATGTTTATCCCTGGCCTCCCTCTATTGTTCTCTGAAAATATTTTTAAATCAATCATTTCCTTAATAAATTAAACAAATTCAAGTTCTTTCATTTCACTGACAGAAAAAAATAAACTTTTACATATATTAAAATACTATTATTAAAGTCAACAGGTATAAAACCTGATACATTCAACAAAGTTAGCATTATTGTTGAGGTGCTTCTCAATCAGAGAGGCATGAGCTACAAATCCGCATTATGGAAGCTTTTATGCAAAACTTACCTGTTCACATAATGTTTACAAAAGGTACACCCAGAGTTCTAATAATATGATAAACCGAACATGGGCTATCATATAAAGCAGTGTTTTTCCCAACACAGAACTCCATTCATGTGTGAGCTCAACCTGTATGTTGACAAAAGATCATGTTGATTTAATATGATGTTCTCTGTGTTTGATTCGTTTATGTTACGGTATATTTCAGCAATTTCTCATGACTTTTAGTTTTATCATCCCCTCTTCATTGACTTCTTACCACAGGGCTTTTAAGATTTTCTAATAATGTGTTTGATAATCATAGTGTTTGTCCATGTGCAGAAGCCTGGCCAAGGAAGATTTAATTATATGTCAGATAAACATAAGCCTCATGGCTAGAAAGAAACTCTTGAATAGTAAAGAGATTATAGAGGATAGCCGCTAAAGAATTATATTACTCTGAAGTCCTGCAGGCACTTCTTATGTCATCCGGTAAAAGAGAAGTTAAAAGGCCCTAAATTAATACCATCAAAAATATTATGCATAATAATTATCAATTTTTATTGTACTCTTTTTTTTATCTTGAATTTTATATGTTCATTATTTTGAAGATTAATTAGCTGTATAGGTTCAATAAACAGTGTCTGACCAATGTGATTCTGTACTTGTTTGAACTGACTGGTTGGGTAAGCTTGAGGTTTTAGTTAGGAAGAGGTTATTAATTAATGTTACCTGAAAATGCAGCGTGGAATAGTGATTCTTTGCCTTGTCCATGTGAGTCCATTACCTCCTTCTGGAAATAAACTTATCCAAAAAGCTTACAGAAAGAGGTCTTCAAAATTAAATTTGTACATCAAACACACATAATCAGGTGTAGGGATAATCTGTTTGACTCATATTGCTTCATTGTAATTTAATCTGGCATACATTACTGTCAATGTGACATTAATCTCGTTTACTCTCATGTAATATTATACGAAAGTTAAGGAGATTCTGTCAATTTGTGTCTGCCTGTTTACCTGGGTTTAAATCAGCCCACTTGACCTCAGTTCACCTGGGATTGTTGGATAACTTTGAAGGCCGGATTAAATCACTGTTTGGAGAAATGTCTGTGATTTGGTTCTGTTGATATGAAAGATTAAATAACAGGCTTTTAAAAAACACAATGGTGGTTTTGTGATAGGTACAAATTCAATTTCAAAGCAAAGCTTACCACCTATAATTGTCTAGAAACACTCTATTTCATGTAATTAGACTTTCTCATTGTTGTTTGTAGGCTGTAATGAACCAAAAGTAAAATAAATGCCTCAAATAAATTTGGGATTCTTTCTTCAAACATGTTAAAGTGGTTTTGTTGTTATTTTATACTTAAAGGGACCTACAAGTTGTTCTGTTCTTGCATTTAGGGCTTTCTGGTCTTTAAGTTTTATTGGTTCTGAGCAAATAAAACCAAATTTTGTCAAAATAGTCAAATGTCAGGTTGACTTGTCAATCAGTGAGCACATCAAGGTGGATTTATCAGGAAAATAAAGCATGGCAGTGTGGCACTGGTATTTGGAATTGGCCTACTTTCTTAATACCTACATCCAGGAATTTTAACATGTTCCATACTGGCATCTGGTGAAGTCCAATAAATTACTGCTAAAGGATGTTAAATTTGATCAGTAGTGCAGGTGGGCAAGTAGCTTGTCAATGAGGTGGAACATGTATGTGGGACTAGGGCACCTTCTTGCCCTAATCCTCTGCCATTTAGCAATCCATCCCCTTGATAAAGGCAGACTGAAAGCACTTGCTGGCTATCATGTGTTTAACAGGCTGGATGATTATACAGCTTCAGGCCATGGGGCATGGAATCTGTACCCAGATGTGTGGCCATGTTTAGGAAGCGTCTCCACCAAGCTGACGTGATGTTGTCATTATCAGGAAGGAATTTTCACGTATGAACAGATTTGAGGTGCTGGTGATCTTGGTTTCAAACACCCTAGCTCCATTGTGATTCGCCACAGGTTGCACTAAACTGCCTTCGTAGCACGTGCAATTTCTAACTGTTCACAGGAAAAGTAGTCCCCTGCAGTGAAAGTCTGCCAACCAAAGCTCAAGACTCGGTGAGCTTTGTTCAGGCAGACGCGCG
>JAVFBZ010176028.1:0-15891 GCA_032466195.1 Katharina tunicata | reverse complement strand
GACATGATCTTGTTCTCATTCTATCCACATCTCTGCGAAAGTTTGTTCGAACCTATTCTTAATGCAGTTATCTTGCGGTACAGTGCAAAGGCTTCTACAGTCTAATGCCTAACAATCTCAGCCCAGGCGTGGTCTTATTCGTTATGTGTAAAGGAGCGAATAAAGTCGGTGTGTTGGGGACATGTTTACGAAAGAATCGCAGAAGCTAATTCTGCTTTTAGCAAAAAACTAAGTATAAACTGTGAAGTGCTTCAATTCATATTCCCAATCAGTACGTCAGGGGTACTGAAATGCACTGAATACCAATAGTAACTCAAATCGATGATGCTTAATTTATTAATACTGAAGGATTCCTTCTCTTCGTAGTTCTTTTGATTCTGTGGCGATGTATTTCCAGCTTTATTGGAGAGAGTTCGAGTTGTTCGAATTATATAGCAATCAGTGAGATTAAAGTTGTGTAAAAAAATATTTAAGATTGTTAAACACGAAATGCCACCATATATATACTTCCTATAGTTCCTGCATGCTCGGGCACTTATAATGGGGACAAAAAATTCATGCTATTGATTTAAACCAATATTACCCGACTATATGTTATATGATAAATATTAAAGGACGTTTCGCTAAGTTAGGTATGATATAAACATAGGTAGTGTGGGTATGCATGATTTGTCAGTGTACCCTCCCAACATGTCCGTATTTCATATCGCATGAAACCAGCTAGTAACTGTCATGCTTTTATCACCCGTATTATTAGACCAGGCCATTAAATCAATGTTCAATGTCTCTTTGTTACGTTGTCAATTGAAACTGTCCAAAGCCTTAATTTCAAATGAATACCTTTAAACCACTACATGAATACTCTTCGTCAGGTTCTTCTAATTGAAATGTTAAGCCCTAAAATGTACAAAAACTCTGCAGTTCCACCAAAGTGTTTAGCGCAATGCACAAGCAGTAATTCCCATAAAAATATAACTTCGTATTGACTCAATAATTCAGCATTTATTGTTCCATCATCATTAGATAATTTATCACTATCCCCTAATTGCGGCATTAAAATGCTGAATTACTGAGTCAAACTGAAATTATCGTTTTTGACAATCCCACTGTTTGTGTATTATGTTCAATTATATTTGTATGGTGTTTACTTGGCGTCGGTTTTCGCGTGATAATGTAGTATTGTCGTATGTTATAACATCCTTCCTCTTACCTTCGGAACGTAAATTTCTTAAGGTTTTTAAAATTTGTTAATGTACGCGTCAACAAAACAACAACAACGTTTTACATGGTCATTGAACCAAATTTTTTGTATATATTGATATAATTTTATTCCTGCCCCTTTCAACATAATAAAAAACCCAAACAAACAGACAGTTTGAGGGCTATAAATATCTGATCTTGCTCCTGGTAGATACGACAGACTGCCAGTGTGATACAGCCATAGAGGTCTCGTGTGGCCAGGGATCAACACGACAGCTAAACCAAATCACTTTGACTTTTCTCCTGAAAGGTTCTTAATTAATAAAACGATATTGATAAAAGAGAAAGTCGCTGACAGGTCCCTGTGGGTTAAGAGCCAGAGATAATCCAACCTGTCTTTTATTTCACTATTTAACATAACTTGATTCGAATCGCCCAATTTGAGATAATGTCCGTCAAAAAGCGACAGTGCTATGTTATCGAGGTTCGCTCGGATTTGCTCTCAAGTAGCTTAAATAAAAACAGACTGACATTGTCTAATTGCTCAGTTAACAAGGGTACATTAAGGGGGCCACATGTTAACAGATGTCATACTGCCAGTCGATGTAAAAAAAAATACTGACTTCAAAGAAAACGGAGGGTTGTTTAACACACGAGTTGTAATAACTCTAATGGAATCGTTGATAGCACAACAATTCACAACTGTTCAATTATATGTACACTTGTAATGCTAAGGTTTAAGTGTTTGAAGGGTTTTATTGATTATATTTATTTATTAAATGTCCTCAACAATTTTTACTTGTGATTAAAATGAAAAGGATTTGCACCAAAAATATGCCTCCATTTTTTAAATAACATGATAAAAGAAGAAGCATCATAAGCTTTGGATAAAATTTGTTAGCCCCTCCACCACCCTCCGGTAATCGTACGGCCTGAAAATTAATATAAATGAAAATGTAATATACGTTTAGTGAGTGTAAAAGACATGACGAAAATTTAGTGGATTGTTTGTCAGAAGTGTTATTATGTTTATATGGCCTAAAAGTTGAACGGAAGAATAAATACAGCCACGTTCTGTCAGGACTTCGGCCATATAGAGGAAATCAGAAGAAGTCAGTGACGTTTTTCATTATTATAATAAACAGTTTATAAATCTACAAACATACTGATAATGGCTACTCCAGTTGGGCTGCAAAGTCGAACAACATATTGAAATTTTCATAAGAAAGATAAAATACCAAAGCTCGGCTTTCTATATTTAGAAAACACAGACAGTACCTTGATGTTTGATTCAATGTTACTGCATTAACTATACATCATCCAGCGATAACGGAAGGCCTAAATGAAAAAGTGTTGAAATTAATTTTGAAATTTTTTTATTATAGAGCAACAAATAGTCTGTAATTAAATAGGCCTGACGATTTTAATTTTAAATAATGTCTTTAGTTGAATGAAAGTACAAAGTGTGGAAAATGGAAATAAATTTTACAAGGTGAATAGAAACAGATACACACGTGGAATGGAAATGAATAATAAGACGGAAATTAGGATCAGTTGATTGGGGGAAATCAGCAGGATGGATGTCCTAATGAACGATTTGTAAAACGCCCTTCAGAGTAGCTGGATAATCATCCTTCGCCAGTTTCCCAGGGTTGTACAAAAATAGAAAATTGTACAGAAAACAAAAAGAAAGAGAGTATCTAGACTTTGACCAGATGTTAAATATATACTGTCTTGAAAATCATACAACCTTCGAGCAAAATTTCACATCAAACAATTTCGACGATACACATGTGGATTGTGCGCATGCGCATTTGTATTTTAAGGACTTGTTAATACATGCGTTGTAATAACTCTTACGAAATTGTCCATAACACAACCATTCACAACTTTTCGATTATGCACGTTTGTAATGCTACGGATTAGGTATACTAGCACATGTGAGGCGGGTATTATTAAGCATGGGTTTATTAAATGTCCTGATTCGTATAAAGTCGAATTTGTGATGAAAATAAAAAAATGATGAGCACCAACCAAAAAAGGTCTGACGATAATTACATAAGATGTCAGAAACAAAATAAAGCCAACAAAACCCAGTAGGCCTACCAATTCAACATTGTAAATTTATCTTCGAAATTGTTTTTTAATTCTGAATTCTAATGGTGGCAATATTTTCGTAAGATAGATAAAACACAGCGTTTGCTCTTTTTTAATTTTTTATTTGTGCAACCATTCAACGTTTGTGTGTCATCCAGAATCGCGATCGAAGGTTTCAAGTTATGAACCACAAGTTACAATGCACACAGTTTCCTATTTCGTTTCTTATATCACGAGTTCGACCTTGTTTAACAATTGTATTTCCCGCTGATAATAAACGCATGGAGCTATTGACAATATTCCTGTCAGTATATTTTTTATTTGTCGGAGAAAAAACAGGATTTCTGTCACACATAAGTCGATGAATTTTACTTTTTATTATTATTTATATGTTTTATTATTATGTTCGTTGATATAAATTATAGATGAGGCTGTCACCAGGATTAACCCTTTTAACGAATTGAACTAGAAATATGCCCAGACGTCAATTAATTTAATTATATAATCCGATGTCGAGAACCGATCTTTGTACCGAAAGAGCTAAAACTACTAAAATCTCCTGTAGTTTGCATTGTCTCCTAGGTTAGAATGTCACAACAACTACTTAGATTGTTTGTTATTGGTCGTATATATATATATCCATACAATTATGTGTTAGTTATTATACCAAAGTTGCAACTATATAAATATAAAAAAAGTGAATTAAATTTTGAAAACTAACTTATACATTTTACCAATAAAAAACACAAGACAGCATTTTGTAGGTTGAGAGTTTCCGCTCATAATTTACGAATTGAAACTGGTCGCCATGGTAGTAACAGGTTAGAAAGAGCTGATAGAACATGTGAACAGTGTTTATTCTACTGTGTTGAAGATGAATTTCATTTTATGTTTATATGTTCAAAGTATAACGCGATAAGAAAACAAACGATTCCAGCATACTATTTAAAAAAACATAGTGTAATGAAACTAATAGAGTTATTGAGTAGTAGTTTGCCTAAATTGTGCAAGAAAGCCGCTTTATACATTTACGAGGCATTTATGTAACGCGATACAATTAACTAAATTAAATTCACTGCCTGCTCACTATCATTTTCAGAAAACATGTTTCGCAATTATTTTACTGTGTCTGTTTATTAATATTTAGTTTGTTTTCTCTCCATCATGTAACTTATGACGAGAAGCACGTGCGCTTAAGTCAAATAAAGAAATTGAAATTATAATATAAATAATAAAAAATTATATAACACATAGATGATTGAATACCATTATATTGCTCACGTTAATGGTGGAAGTTGTAACCCACTCAAAGCTTCTCGGCTCGTGGGTAATCAGTTCCACCCCTCACGCGGCAATATTAATCGTATTCAAACTTCACTGTATAATATCCTATATTTATTTCATTTCGAATGACTTTGTTTCTCTTGTGATGCTGCACGTAGTTCATTTCGTCATGCAACAAAGTGTTCAAATGATTTGAATAATCTCACGTTTCCGAACTGGCCCAGTTGGAAAATTTCAAAGAAAATTGTGAAAGACATACAGTTAACGATTCATCGATTTTTTAAATATATTATATTGCTTTGGTGACGGGCGAAAGCGATAATCCATACAAAAATTATTCAACAATTAAAATACAAGAGTACTGAGAAATCTAGCTCAATTTATCAGCAAATTATAATTTTTTCGTTACTAAATATGTGTTATGTTAATTGCTCCTAATCCCTATATATTATACCTTTGTTTGCCAAATTCTATGTTCCATGTTAAATTATGTAACAATGTACATAATATGCTCTATGCCCATTATTGGGGCTGAGCACAATAAAATAAATAAAAAATAAATAAAAGTAATATGATAATCCACTCAACGCTTTGCATCTCGTGGGTTATCACTTCCACCAGTAACTTGAGCAATATTAATAGTGTTCAATCTTCACTATACAGTATCCCTTATATATTTGTATCAAGAGTAATTAAAGTCGATAAATCATCTCAAGTTCTAGACCAATTCTCAGAGACATATATACACAAAAATGCCATTTTGTCCGCTATGCAAATTGTTCGTTTGTTCAGTAGTCAGATTTTCAAATGATATGACAAATACTGCAGGTGTGCTCGTACCTGCTGGCTGTTGTATCAGAGGATGAATATCTTTAAAACATTAAGGAATATGTTGGTAAATCGCATTTTAGTTATATATAAACCTGATGTGTAATGGTATTAAATTATGGTAATAACATGTAATACGTATTTCAAATTCATGTTACGGTGGAATTACTTTTATTAAGGGGCCTATATCACAGATTTAGTTTAAGAATCGACTGAAATAAATTCTTTGAAGAGGTTGTTTGGTCATTGAACCCTTATACATGTGTATAGTTTATTTTGTTAAACATTACGTGAGGCCAAGGCCCGAAACTTTAAACACAGTATTTTTGCTGCACAATAAGTACCAATACCTTCGTATCTGTTCCACTGTATAAAGATTTGAGAGTTTACCAATATAAAGATTGTACTGGGTCTTCTGAAGGACGCCGTTGTATAAACCGAGATAGAGCCTTACTCTGCAGGAGCCTAGTTGGATGAAGTCAACCACGATATATTTCTTACAGATAAATACTTGGTCGATAGAGTATTGAGTTCCTTTCGGGCTTAGTGTATATTGAAAATTTCTGATACCTTGTGCTTTTGACCAAGGGAAAACTTTTCTGCTTATTGGTACTTTATTGGTAATTTCGACGACTTATATTTAATTTTACAAAGTGTGCACCGTTTATTCTCATTAAAAGTATTGAATTTATAATTATTATTTGCTTGCGTAACTAATTTCACAGGTGTCTCAAATCGCACGACTCGACGACTTCACACGTGAGAAGGCGGATCCTCCTATACGACATTATACGCTCTTGAAAGCTCACAACACCAAGTCATATTCAACAATCCAGCTTGTATGAAACTTTACACAAAGGTAGCGATTTTAAAGCCATTCTAGCTCGCGTTTAATGGCAGAAATTCAAGTCGATAGATGGTAATCGCGATGGGAACGTCCGAAGAGTTATTGCTACCAAGCATTTATTTAACGCAGCGCTATTCAAATTAAACAATAGGCTGCGAAACATTACGGCTAATTTCCTGCGTGATTAAGCTGCGTCGGGACGAGGGAGTGGTTCTCTCTGTCCCACAGAGCGCGCGGGTCGCCACGCAGCCTCGAGATGACGGCACGTGTTGGCACGTGGCACGAGGATTGTCTAACTCGTACGTTGTTTGTTCTTGTCTCAAATTCAAAGTTGATCTGTAATCGTATGGATAAGATGCTCTAGTGAGCCACGCATTACATTGAGCCTTCAGAGTCCAGCCGTTTTTAGTTGAATGGTTAATTAAGTAGTTAAACCGCGCGTAAAGAAAGTGGAAATTCAGCAGTACAACAGAGGATAAAAGATCCCAGTCAGTTTGTATCACCACCCAGTCTTACCCACGTGATATCTGAAGTAGGAGGTTCTTTTCGGGAAACTGTTCTTAGAGAAAAGAGTCACAATGCTGTAGAAACATTAACTGAATAGCAATCATAAATAGTCAGTGGCAAGAGGATGGGCAAATATAACACTATTACAACCACGTCTATTCACGCAACCTACCTTTCTATAGCCAATAGACTGCGGCTTACGCTCTCCCCCTTTACTCTGCTTGTACATGTAAACAAATGTTATATTGAACGTATGTTTGGGAGTCGAAGCTTATTTTCACTTGTAGCTCTCCAAATAAGAGCACACGACTTTGTAGTCCCCATTCATTCACTGAACAAAACCCCTAAAGAGAAAAATAGAAACGGTTCAGGGAACAGAGCAGGCATCGGCCCCGAGCAATATCGAAGACACGACAAGAGGATCTGACTAGACGGATACATGAGTACCCTAGTCGCGTGGCGGCCTCTGACCCTAAATCTACCCCAACAAAGCCCTTTCTGATACCCCATTCATTTGAGCCCCGTGTTAACTATATCCCTGCTTATTCACTGATCGTTGTCCATAGAAAGTAAACACACCAAGGTAATTACGACGTGCCATGTTTGTGGAAAAAAGAATGTTTTGCCTTTTCTAACGTTTGTTTTTGTTCGCTGTATTTTGTGGTCCATTTTTACTCTTTCGCATTTGGTCAGCTCCGGAGGTGAGTGTATTTTATCGAAATGAGGGTCAAAGAATACACTGTGTTGATACACCCAAACAAGTCTGACACATGACGTTTGACCCTGTTCATGCAAAAAAAAGTTGTCATATGGGATTGGTAAAGATACAATCAAATGTTCAGCCTCCATAACGTATTCTACATACAAATTAGTTTTCTTTAAATTACAGAAAATGGTATGCCTTGGAATTAATGTCATAAAATGTAAATTTAATAGAAAAGTAAAATGCGGAAATAATTTGTCCCTAAGACTTATGGACCTTTGGCCTATTAAATATATAATTTGTGTATCTATAATTTGTTTATATAGATAAAGGGTAATATGTGCCTATCGCCAATATGTAGATACGAATAATGCATTAAAAAACAACACGATTCTTTAGACATCATTTTTTATTTCTAATTGATCTTTATTTTGTCTTCTGAAAGGAATATTGCTACTTATTTGTAAAGGAGATTTATTTTTTAAAAAAATTTGCTATTTGCAAGGAATTGTTCGCGAAAGCTCGTTCATATCTGACTGACTTCAATAAAACGATATTATGATATTTAGGATATTTGGTTTGTAAAGAACTCCCAAACAGTTCTGTATTATTGTTGTGTAGCCTTTATGACTTTAAAAAAAATCTATATGATGGTATAAAAAAACCACGGAGAATAATAAACGAAATCTACTCTTATTTAGTACATTTTAAAAGTAAGTCATCATTGTGAATCTAAAATTCAGTCTGTAACGATCCATATAAAAATTATACCAGCTTTCTTTTAGACAACAGAATTGAATGCCGTTTAAACTCTACATATCTAATTGAGAATATACAGTTTTACAAGAAATATGTTTGAAGTAAGAAGGGTGTTGCGGAAATGAAGTGCTAAAAATGGTTCTTTAATTTGGAATTAATAACCATTGCACCGTAGCTTCGTGAAGGCCGGACGCTGGACAAAGGCGTAACCTACAAGGGGTAACGGGAACTGAAGTATGTCTGCCCTTAAATCTAGCTCAAAAGGTCACTTAATGGGTTCTTCGTAAATGGCAAGTTACTCATTTTAGGAAAGACTCGTATACAAAATATCAAGTTAACATCAAAGTATTGAGCAGCATAGGAGTATACCCACTTAGTATACCCGGTAATAATAATAATACCTGTTATTATGAATAAACCACTGCTAACCATTGTGGTATATTTAAAAAATAATAATATAAAATAATAAAGTTCCACCTGGTATCTAATGGTGTACATTTCATTGATATATTGTTTGACCCTATAATTTGTTTTCTTCCGTTTCTATAAAAGTTGCTCAGCTCTTTCATTGGTTCGAGCCTGTCTCACGACATTATAACTGCTTAAAGGAACAGTCCCTCTGCCTGCACATACCTCTTTAGGGAATTGTTTCACCAGACACCGTCGCCATACAAATAAAATACCTTAAATCAGACTTTAATAAACAGCAATCCAACAAGCAGACTTAATGTTGTTCAAATCGTTCCATTCAAGTCGTTTTAAACGAAAGAAAAGAAGAAGAAAAAATAAATGTTCATACATGTCTATTTATCAGGAGACAAACCCATCAATCTGAAAATATTCAACCTAAATAATTGGATTCAATTCGCAAATGTCAACATTCATCTACAGGAAAACGGAATCATAAATGCATTGAATATATTTCTGCACACTGATGAAAATGCGTATAGTTGGTTGATAATAAAGGAGAGGAATTGGTTAAAGGAATTGGAAGCAGTAATCATGCGTTATTTTGTGTGTTCATTATAAAAGCAGTCATAGAAAGTGATTGTCGGAAATCCGAACAATTCGATCTGTCGCCGGACTGAGCCCAGGATGAATAACTTCCTAAAACCATCCGTTCGCAGGAATTCAATAAATTCTACCGGAACTGTGCGTATTGCCGAAGTCACGGAATCGTAACAACCCCCAAAATGACGCATTTTACCGGCCTTATGCCAGCAGCAGAGATCGGCCTAACAGCTGATGATTTTCTCTAAATTGCCCCCAGCAATATTGATTTTGTATTATATAATTGGTTATAGAATTATATGACGCTACATGTCATGTTATTGTGTGGGCAGAATATATTATTGTATATAGTTCAATGAACCATCATTTCCATAAGGTTAGGTAACCTGATTTTGTTACCCCATATTTTGGAAATGCTAATAGTTATAAAAATCATTATTATAATATTATATTTATTATGAATCTAAAAATTGAAATGATTAAGATTAATTTTTTTCTCAAATATTACTTCTTATATTGTGACAGGCAACAAAAACCGTTCTTAAATGTTTTAAAATATAAGGAGAAACCGTTAATAAAAAATTCTACTCCTCTGTTATAACAAAATTACCATACCAAAAATAATATATGAATATCTAACTCAAATGTAAACTCAAAATTGTGAACAATAAAGAAAATATATTTTAGCTTTTGTCTTAGTTATATAATCGACATTGCTTTTAAAGAAATTAAAGGCATTATATAGCCGCCTCATTTTCATCAGAGGCCGTCGATATATTTGGCTAATTCGTGCATCCTATAGGACTGCAAAATCATTTGGTGTTTTTTTGTTTTTAATGTCGTCCATCTTTCATAAAGCTTTTAGGAATTGCATGTTAATGGGATGTAAACAAATCCACGTGGTCTGTGTTGAAGTCTCTATTGATATGAGAATACAAGAGAAGCGGGATGGTAATTACAGCAGATTCCTGTCCGTCACACGCCGGCTTGTCAGTTTCACCGGCCTACACCGGCCAATCAATGAGACTGGCGCGGAACCGGAGGTGGTGATTGGTTGTGCGGATTTACGCATTGCTAAAACGCAGCTTTAGTATAAATATCTTACTCGTAAATCAAAGTACGTTATTTCCACTCTTAAAACTACTTGAAGCGGAACTTAGGTGGAAAACTGGGGACTGGAGTGCTTCCTCTTCATTCTGTAACCAAGGACGCCGGCAATTGCTTCCCATACTACATCCGTCCGTACAGATTAGGCGGCCTGTCTCCCCAACAGAAGGGCCGCGACTCACACACTACCCGTCTCTAGGAAGTAACGCAAATTGATACCAAAATTAACGTCCGATATTCAGAGGAAATATAGCTGACTTTGCATTGACAGTTTCAGGAAAAAAATATACAGAGGCTGCCCGATGCAGAGCATAAAGCAGCAGGAGTATTACAGGGCATGTACCTTCACAAGCCTCCCAGGAATGGTCTTTCCAGGTACAGTTTTTCATTTAACTTATTTTATAAGACCTTATCAAAACAACTCAATCTTAATCTAAGGCGCTCTATTTATCTTTGATTTCCGCTTTTCCTTGAACGCCTTACTCATAATGGAAGAAACCGATTTATCATGTGTAAAATATTCAATATGCTGATATTATGCGTTTATTGATCTGATAAAGGAAGGAAACTTCTGATGGACTGATTTGGGGTTTCCATTACACAGTATAATTTTTAAAAGCAGTCTTGTGATCCGTTTATGACATTCCTTTCCTTTTACATCCATCTTTATAAATTATCAATTGTTCCTCTGCAGGTAAAATGTCTAACATGTTAATTCTCTATTGTATAAACTATATTTTGAATTTATGGTTGTTATGCTAATTTACATATCGCATATTATTCTGCTGAATTTAATGAACAGAATATATTGTGCCTAAATATATAGATGCGAATTGTTTGGATTATGTTGAGAACCAAACTGGTTTGATTGTATTCAAGTCGTTGTTGACTCCTTTGAACCGATCGCGTAAGCTCTTTAATTTGATCTGCTGCATGGGTACTGATCAGTTGTATTGGGTAAAAAAAATGACTTTAACCAGATAGATTTTTTTAGGAATGGGGTTTGGTATCTTGATATTACATGGTTTGTTTCCATTTGAGAATTTCCGCAGTCTTACAAATATAGCCATTCTTAAATTTGGTATCATATCTTTAAAAATTGCCAGTTTACAAAGAGGCCGTTTTGCTTCTGAACTTTTTAATTACCGTTTACACATCTATAACAAAAATATGTCATTCTAAATAAGCATGTTTAACATAATTCACCCAAGTGCAAGAGTTTTATTTTCGCCTGATGTTATGGTCGGTTATCTGTGGTCTGTTATTTGATCGCTGCCTATTCTTCCCCCACAGATCCTTCCTACGGTAAAGCACCATGGAGTCCTCCGCCACCCGCACAGCCCCAAGGTAAGAACTATTTTTTTGGACGAGCGTGTGACATCTATTCATTAAAAAAAGAAAAGAAATGTGATAAGGTTCAAACATTTCGAGAAATAATTTCTTATAGTCAATAGTTTCACAGTTCAGTTTAGAGTAACATAGAATAAGACCGAAGATCTGCAAACATGTAAGTCATCTAGGTATAGACAACATTATTTCTTATTATCTCTGCTTATATACCGAACATGTATTTGACTAATTGGTTAGGTATCCCAGAAAGTGTGGTGTACCTACTTAAATTGTTTACCAAGTGAATACAGCTATGATTGTTGTTGATTAGCGTGTATATAGATGTGCTTGGGTTTTTGGTGACATTGTACGGCTATTTTAATGCACATAATCTGTCATCCGCATTGAATAAACCCGATTTCGTCTCATAAGTCACATTTCTGATTACAAGACTTAAAGTGTTCAATGACAAAACAATTATCCAAACTGAGAAAAGTTCGCGTTTGGCTTCAAACATTTTGCGGCTATCATACAATAGTTCAAGATTCATATACAAAATAAATTCAGTTGTAGTAAAGATTAAATCCGGAATATTACAGGCAAATAAAGTGTACAACCATAATGTCTTTACATGCGAGACTGCACGACAACAGAGGCAAAATACAAAAGATAATCAGGCTAGATTAATTAATATCCCCTGCCTCTCAATCTACTAAAAAACCACATCGCGCAAACAATAGAGATTTTACGGTGTTTGGTCTTGTGTTTACAATCGGATTAGTGACATCGTTTACAGGATTTAGATAAAACAATTACATTAGCTAGAGTGATGATTGACATGCCGAAATGTAATGGATTATTTTACATTTACCAAACATGCGGGGAGGTTTAATAACGGCTCGATTGTGCCACAAGAGGCTTACATAAAAATATAACTGTTCTCCCTAAACGAGACGCCTGAAACATGTTCATGTTCATTGACTTATCTAAATGAACGATTGCAGTTGTATATTCAAATCATTAAAATAAGGGCAAAGTAATAAAAAATATCAGAACTAAAATTACCATTTTGGTTTTGGAACCATGGAATAGACAGAGAGTATAATACTGAAATAAATCAGGAAAAATATAACAATAAATTGGAAATATGAATTTAAAATCGATTAGAAAATTGTTAAAATTCTTCCACACGAATAAAGATTAAATAATCTAGGAATAACAAAATCGGAGATAAAAAAATGTCGATAGCTGGTGAATATTGATGGATATTGAAGAGGATTGTACAGAAATACTCGAAAAAGATTGAAACAGTCCAAATTTTAATTTACGAAGGCCTATAGACCTCTTACAGTTCTTAATCAATTCAGAACATTGGCTCCGAGAAAAGGTTAAGTTGTTAAGTCTTAATATTACGGGTTACGTGAGTAATTAGCATAATCAACTAACCTTGTTAATGTTCTCTTTTGTAAAAGGGTTCCTTTTAAATAACCAGCATATACATTGAGATTAAATAAATCCATTAATTCGATCAGATTTACACAAACCACCCTTTTAACCGCTTTGAGCATCAATTTACACAGTCTTTGTACTGGAAACTGCTGTAGTCAAATGAATATACCATGGTGCTATAGGCGGTGACTTTTAATTACTCTTTACTACACAATTTTCAAAGCCGTGTTATGCACTAGATTTCTGCCACTATGTACGTAGATTACATAACACAAACAATATAGCTTTGTGGACAATTTATCGCCATTATAGCAAGCACCAGTAATAACGGGCTATATTACGTAAGACGTTGTAACTAAAATGGCAAGATTTTATATATGTTCTAGATGTTCTGTATTTAATTATTTAATTTATGTTTTAAGTTTAATTATATTAACTCACTATATAGAGCTATATTACTTATAACCAATCCAATGTTATACTCCATGTGTGTCTTGTGGCACAGAGGCTGTTGATATTTCCATCTTTGCAATTTAACCGTAACTGTTTCTTTCTCAAATTGGATAACTTTAACACGCGGAACTCCTCGGTTACAAAAATATGTCCTTCGACACCCTTTCTGTCAGTGATTTATTTGGGCATATTATAATTAAATTGAGGGCGAAACCTTGAAGAAAGACCTTTGTAAAGTAGTGAAGAATAGAACTATTCCCAGACCAATTATACAACCGATATATATTTTTGTATAAATGTAAAGAAAGAAAATTTCGCTTGCCTCCGGTATATATATATATCTTTATCAAAATATATATACATATATAAATTGCGAAAAAAAGCAGTATTCTGGAGGCTAATAAACTCTTATTACGAGAGCTGCCCTCTTCACTCAACCGAAACCACCATCTTCATATTAGTTCAGGAGGTTTGTACGAAAGGTTGTTAACAGTTTTTGGCAAATCCAAAATTAGTCGTATGTTCAGTGTATGTTTTAGAGAATTCCCGTTCGCCCTATCTTCTGTTGATTTACAGTTATATATAAACTGTGTCTGTGTCTGTACAAAAACACCACAAATAAATAATCCAATTGCTCTTATTTCCAGGTTACCCACACACCCCAATCCCGTCCATGGGGAAGGGCTGTGACCCCACCCACGGGCAATGGAGACCACAAGGTAACACCATGCTTTCTAATCATTTCGAGAATTGTGTAGTTTTGTGTTTGAGGTATTTTCAAACCGTCTTTTGTAAACTTGTGGGTGTATATTTATCGATGTGCCACATGATTATCGTCATCTCATTACTGCCGTATGTAGCAAAACAAAATTAAAGTTTGATCGGCCGTCTGCAGGATATAAACAAATACTATCACAATTTAAAACAAAGTGATTCACGAAGAGTTTGTACACACATCATAGAGTACATTAAGCGAAAAACACGCCATAGGACATATCACAATTTCGTTCCAATTAATTAGGCAGAAGGGACTGTTATCTCAAATATTGATCAAACATAATGTGGCAATAGCATTATATTGTCGAAACAAATCGGATTAAATGCGAAAAGATTAGACGAATTTCCATCTGGTTACTACTCTATGTTGAATGGGTTGATTATATAGAGGGGTTTTGGACAGAATGATATTGAGTTCAAGACAGTCGTATACTTCATGGAATACCATTCCCGGCGTAACGTGAAAATATAGTCAACTACGTAGAACGTAAAATATGTTTGTAGAGCTAATTGATAAATGGGAATTCCCAGACGGGTTAGGAATAACTTTTGACTTTGTAGAAAATAGATTGAAAATGTAACAAAATAAGAACAGTAGAGAAGGTTTAATTTTGTGGCGTGTCCTTAGAAGTAAACTGAATATTTACCTAATATTAATGTACGCGAAAAACATAGCCGTTCAGCAAAATTTTAATAAGCATTTATGTCTTGAAATGTTACAAGACAAATGTCTTTATATGAATGAACTTATGTGCTTAAAACAAACCAGAGGTTAAAAATTTCTCACATATATATGTTTTATTTGTATCTCTTAAATTCTTTAAGCCATGTTATATACGTTTATTTTGATCGAGGAGTTATATATCATTTTATTACTTCAAATTAAGAAAATGTCCTTGCTTATATATTAACTTGACCTTGCAACTAACCTAATCGAACTTGCCAGGTCTCTAAACACATATCCCTATTTTAATGGGACATTGTTTTATTCTCCCGGGAAGCAAACCTATCAAAGTGAACTTATATAATATTCCGCCTAAGGTACCATTTAATACATTAATACAATAATATATGCTAATGCCATCAACAGTGCTTAACATTGCAATTCCCTTCCTGATTACCTGGGCTGGTTTCAAGGGCACTGTACACAGGACAATATATGCTAGCCATACTGGGCTTTTAATAACAGTAAATAGATAATCGGGTTGTTTTTGCTTGAAGATGATTATAACCACAAGGGGATATATAATAGGCACTCGGCTAAAAGCAATCGTTAAACACATAGATGAGGTCTATAGCAACATATGCCTCTTCCGTCTGAAGGGCCGTTGAATACACGCTAAACAGGCCAATTGTAAGAACGTATGTGCTTGAATAAAGGGATCGCGTACGTAGTAGGAATTAAAAACCAGAACAGGAAAATAAATAAATACATAAATAAATAAATAAATTAACGAAAGCAGAATTAATTAAATAAATAAATAAATAAATAAATAAATAAATAAATAAATAAATAAATAAATAAATAAATAAATAAATA
>JAVFBZ010176017.1:0-15894 GCA_032466195.1 Katharina tunicata | reverse complement strand
TAAACATTATGCGGTTGATGCGTAAATGTATGCGATTTAGAGGTTGATATGGATTCGATTTCTTTAAAACCTTATTATTGTGAGTTTTACCAATAACACAAGTATCACGTCTAACACAGCGTGTCATACCAATACAACGAAAACCGTGTTATTTTTAAAACTATTTAAACTTCCCAATGAAACCCGTTTAAATCTACAAAATGTTGTCTAAACACCCCTCCACTGACGCTTGGGGGGTTCCTGTTCCTGGTCTAAACTACCGGTGAAATCCCTGAGCTGCAGAAGAACACATAGCAGGTTCATGCCCCAAGAAACTCGAAAGCAGTTATTGGCTTAAATAAATAACATTGCAAATAATAATAGCTGCTTGTAGACCTGTATATATTCAAATATAACGTACATGTATTTCCGATCTACAGGAGTTACCCCGCTCCTGCATCCCATCCCCAATATGGCCAATTCTAAAGGTAGTTCTGTGTAGGCCGAGATGGGTTTAACAATAAAGATGTAAAGGTACCTTAACAAAATCCGTATGGATAAAAATATAGAAGGCAGGATTCCTGGAACCGTTCATCACTGTGAACAATGATGTGAATTTAGTGTTGTTTTAAATAGTACAACAAACCCAAACCGTACTCCAAAAACACAAACTATATAGGACTATAATCCATGGAACATGTAAGAATTACGTACTAAAACAAATTTACTTTAAACTACATCGTTGATAGTTGAATAGCTCAAGGTTCTAAAGGAGTGCTGTGAGACACAGATAAAGGCAGTGACCATCAATCACTTTCGCTTGCATTAAATTTCTGTTGATTGTTATATCAGATGACAACACACTCGGTGACTTCATCGATTGGATCACAATCTGAATTCCACAGAACCACACGGGACAGTAAAGTAATTAAAAATCTGAGCAGAAAAAACCCTTTGTGACCACAAGATGTTGGAAGTTGATTGCTATATCCTTTTGATGATACATATTTAAAATGTCCTGGACCAGCTCTTGTTAGATAGCTTCATTGCTTGATCCAAATTTCTCAGAGTGTGTTGTTTATGTGCTCTTAATTTCCAGCCAGAACTGTCGAACCTATTGTACTATACTAAAAGTAGGCTTTAACTTAATTTTCTTAAATTAATTCACAGTTTTGAATTAAATTGATTGTAGATACTTATTCAATGGATTCTTAGATAGGTGTGTTCGGTAATTATAATTAGACTGGCTAAACATATCAATTTACTTTCACGAAATATACATCCGAAGCACTTCTGATATAATTTTACTTTCAACTATAATGATTAATTGTCTCGACTTAAGCAATCTGCAATTCAGCTCTACTTACATATTCGGTAACTCCTCCATTCCCTTGAATTGTTATTAGTAAGTTCATATTACTTAAGTTCACCATGTCTTAAATAGGTGCTACTCACTTTGCAATTTATAATAAATATGCTGGTTTTTTTTTTTGGCGTCTAGTCTCTTCAAATTTACTCAGGGATATACATTAAGTAAGTATTAAGAACAGACTCAGGTGCCGGAATCACTGCTACTAACAACTGTTATCTTATCGTATTATTACCACTGGGTTTGTTCGATATTTTCACATATTTAAACAGTGTTTTGAAAAGCCATGTGCGTAACAAAAACTATAACATTTCAATAAGCAGTGAGGCTTAAAGTATTTGTGCAATGATCAACATGTCACCCATGGTAACGGAATGTTAAAAGACCTCTTAGGTCGGAGAATAACAAGTCATAACTAACTCAGACAAACTGACGCCAGACACGTAGAAAGCAAGACATACAAACAAATTGATGTCAATATAGATACATAGATTATTAGATATCCACATCCATTTGCTTGAAACTTTATTTCATTGAACTTGTAAGTAATACGTACTCAAGCCCAAGATTGACCATTACTCCTGTTAAACATTGTTATAACCATTGATTGTGGAAACGGTAAATTCATTTTGAAACGTTTTCCTAATATGTTTTTCAAGCAAGTACTTTCATATCCTCTTCTCAAACAAACACTTCCAAATAAATTGTGTTAATAGTCGTACATGTTTATACAGAATCGTAGTGCAACTGTTGCGTGCACGTACTTTTCAAGTTTTGCAAAGATGATAATTGTGAGGCACTAAACGCTAACAGTGTGCCTTGGGGGATATAAAAAACCTCATCAATAACGTTCCTGTCGATGAAACTTCAGATGACAGCGCAATCAGTGACTTCACGGATACGAGCCCATTCTGAATTCCATATAACCAAATGGGACTTCAAATTAATCAAAAATGTCAACAGAAAAAAATTGCTGTGTTCACAAGATGTAAGAAGTTGATTGCAACATTCTCGAGGAGTTGTGTGTGTTTTTTCTTTTCTTGTTTTAAACGAGAAATGTAAAAACTATGTTAGGTGTATTGGTAGTTTTCATTGAATGATAAAGCTTGATGTCTCTGGAATTGAATTAAATTAGCTCTACACTGTTTGGAATCGAAATTTATTTTCGATTAATAATTCAATAGAAAACCAATGCGACACGATTTATTTCTACTATACATAAAGACGAGCCAGAGTTTGAGTAAATTTTCTCAGGTTATTGATGTCAATCACAAAGCTGTTTTAATAAGTGATTCAGTGTCCAAGGCTCACTCTGACCCCTCTCTGTATTATTCAGTAAAAACTCAAAAGTCTAAGTTTTACCTTTAATGCATAATGTCTTTAACTAAAACAGCTATTGATAGCAGGTGGGTAATCACTGAAATCATTACTTGGTTGAAGTCAAAATTAAAACACACGAGGTCAAGAAGATTACCTTTTCTGTGTGTTGGCTTGTTTACACGTTGGTGAAATCCATGGTGTGTCATTAGCTTAAGAAGTTGTTTGGTGGAATTATTGGATTTCTGTTTGTCAGTGTTAAAACACTCAGTAATAACTAATGGGATAACTTGTGGAACATGATAAATCAGTAACTGAAGATGTGTGAGGCAACAATATTTAAACAGAGGTTATTTGATAGCTATTAAATAAATAAACACGAGCAGAATGACGTCTCTCTAGTGGCATTTCTACCAACTGATGCAAGTGGATGTTACATGCAGCAAGTTACATGTACATGCTGCTCATGTGATGTAGGCCAAACTCATCGTATCATGTAGATGAATAGCTAACTAGAAAAGAAATATTTCAGCTATGAAACTATTACATTGATTATTAAAAAAATATATGTTCTGGTTTTCACTAAAAACCTGGTTATTTTTTCACTTTTTGTTGAAACTCCTAAATCTCTGTCGGGTATGTACTAAGTTTCGCAGTTTAGTTGTATTGAGGGAAAAACAAGTCTGTCTCTTTTAGCATTTTCGTTGAAACAAAATGAGCAAGACTTCTTCACGCCATTATTTAGAAAGTCCCTATCTAACCGGAGACCTGATATGGTCTACCAATACAAACCAAAAATTGGTTAATATTCCTAGTTGAGTACATCCGAATATAAACTTACTGGTATTCTTTTTCTATATAAAAATACAGATATTGTTGTCAATGTTCTGTATAGTACAGCCCTTTTTTTCAACGAAAATGCTAAAAGATACAAATAATTTTAACTGTTTTCCTTTCCTGGTATTCTCTTAAGCAATTTTCTGTTTCATATATTCAGAAGATCTAGTTTTGCTCGGTGTTTATTGTTGATATCAAAAATGACTTCAAAACTGTGAACATTTGGATGAGTTGTTTTCAACATTGGCCTTACTTATCTTTAAGTGAATGAAATGCCTCGGATAATGAAATAGTTATAACAACATCAAACTCAATATATAACGGAGAATAAAAGATGTATGTCAGGGTATGATTTGAAGATGTGTGGTTTTGACATACCTTTAATGATTCGAAATTGACTAACTCACATTGTATCTAAGATTTTTAGCAGTGGATGAAAAGTGCAAAACGGGGTTCGAAAATTTTTTTAAATGTTCTGCAATTTCCGCGTATAATTGATAGTATGATATAACAGACGACTGACCAATCCTTGGCTATCAACGTATGAGGAGGATTTATCTTTGTGAAATATCACCACTGGTCTGTCACTTCTCATTTTACATCTTTTGATGGATAGCGAATTTATTCATGACAAAAATGTAGGACACAAAGAGTTGTCTCATAAACTAATTTGTTTGAAAGCGGCAGTCGACAGTTTGAGACATTTACTTTATCTTAAAACATTAAATTACGTTGCGAACATCACCTGATAGCAAAAGTTAGCTTCATTGTATTTTTCATCCGATCATAGTGTTTATTAGAAATATTGAAGTAAATAAAACTTCAAACTTGAGGCTAAACCCCAAGACGTGTAGGGGTTTATTCCGGTTTCGAAAAATGTCAAAATCTAATTAATAAAAGATATTTCATGGTTTTTATTTGGAGTGTCAATCTTAACTATGTACAAGCTTTTCAAAGTGAAATATTATATGTTAGTTTACTAGTCAAATCAGTCCTTGTAACCAACAGTAACATTAACGCAAATTATATTTATAACGTGTCTCTATTCCTTTATAACCCATCAGGGTATTGAGCCTTTAAGCCATGTTTAGTCCAATACGAGCTATTGCAAGACCTCTGTTTATATGAATAACCCAGTCGCTCAAAAAGAATTGCCAGGTTTGAGATTGTTGTTGTTTATATGGAGAAAACTCCTTGAAAGATATTTTGATTACTAGACTGAAACAGAGTTGGTTTAATTCCACTACATAATAGGTACAAAAAGTTACAGTACAGTATTTGAATGTCATTTTATAATATCAGGGCAAAAGCGAGTCAGGGGACAACACTAATGTAATTTCATTAGTCAAGGTCTGGTCTAGCGGTCTACTGAGCATTTCAACTCCCCATTCGTTATTCTGATATAAAGCTTAAATCTCCAGATACCAGACAACTCAGATTTATGACATATCGATGTGAGTAACCTTCACTTCTTATCCTTCTGATATGCTCAAATTAATAAGACCATGTTGTTATCTTTTAAACAAGCGGTATCAGTTTTTTCTACTTCCTTACACGCTGATTACTATTTTTCTCATTTTTGCTGACATTTGCTATATTTTTCTTCTTTAACTGACAGTTTGGAATGTATTTTGGGGAATGAGAAGATTTCACTTCTATCACTCGTAACATTTGTGGTTTTATATTCTCGATATGAACACAATTGTAAAATAAATATAAAAGAATTACATGGCAGGAATGAAGCCCCATTAGAGACTTGATTTATCCCATTTTGTTGACATAAATATCTAAGTTTACTGATAAGCTGGTGATTTAGAAATACGGGTAGTTATGCACGTATCGTTGTCTAAAAGTAACAACAACCAAAAACAAACATATATACATAGTTCTTAAGGTAATCAGATATACTATAATTTACATATATATTTATTAATAAAAACATGTACGCCAGCATTTAAAATCCACAATATGTACACGGGTAGTTAAGCTACCATAATTCATGTGTAGAAAGGAGATGTGTTTGAATAAAAGAAAGAAGGGGGAGCGGGGGGTCAGTCAGTATGGTCTAAGTTATGTGTTCCGTTGATGAGAAAAGTTTTCAATCTTGACTTAAGTAAATAGTCAGTGAATTGATCTGTTTTGACTCTTTTGGAAGTTTATTCCATTTATCTATGCAATATATACAATATAAGCGAAATATCTTCATTTTGTGATTTGCATGTTCGGTGGTTTCTTGATGTATGTAAACATGTATTTCTGAAAATATATGATTATATACGAAGTCATAAACAAACATTGTCAAATGTATCACCATATACTTATTATGCATTCAGTAGCAATAGACATTGCCAAGTTCAGTCGAAGTTCAGTATGCGTAGTGTCAACTTTTTCAAGATGCGAACTATCACATGTAGATGGATTTGTGCTTACTGGCTACAACAATGTAGTTGGCCATTATTATTTTTTCACCTTTGGATATCAGAACAATTGTATGTATCCTACTTCTTTGCTAAATTGAATAGGTCGAATGATTACATGTATCGATGTTTAATGAATACTAGTATATATTCAAAAATAAAACATTATGTGTCTCTATTGTTAGAGGTGTAATTTACCATATAATCAATGAGTCGTTATTTGTCAGCTCGTATTGTATGCTAGGGCTTTTACTGTCAGTGAAAAGGACAAGGCAAACTGGTGCATGTTAATCGTCATCGAAGTAAGATTTATCTTTGTGGATTATCCGCTCCACTGTGCCATTTCCAATGTTTTCTGGTGTATCGAAAACTTATTCATTACAAAAACTAGGATAACAACTTTTTAAACTTGTTTGTTTGAAAGAGAATGTTGATTGCTTTGGGGATTTATCTAATCTGTTTTAACGTGGAATTACTTGTAAAACTGCTTTTGGTGAGCAAAATGTAGTTTCATTTGTTGATAAAATTGTGTTGTTAAAAATCTGTTACGATGTACCAAGGCTTTAAAGATGATAGGAAGTTGTCTTATTGATGTTTGTCGTGAGATTGTTAGGTATAAGATGATTCCCGTTAATTCAGTATAGCGTATTCCAACTTATACTAATCATGCTTACTATAACTGTTTTAGTTATTTGCTACATTTGTAAAATCTGATTGTAACGGAATTCAAAACTTATAATTTATAATTTCCATTTGGTTCGAAGGAGGATTAATGAACTAATCCAAGTCTATGGCGCTTTGATATAATGCCTTTTATTATATATCATACCAGTTACAGTAATTATACGTCCTTGAACAATATAACACTGATGCATCGACTCTCTGTCAAAAGGTGAGCCCATGTTGAAGGGACTGGTAATTTAAATGTCCACCGAAACCTATTTGATTATAAAGATATTCCGTAAGTGGAAGCCTTGTCAATCATCATCGTTGATTTGTTGGCTCCTTCGTATCCATGTGTAATTCAGAATTATTAGACAAAGCCTAAGTATAGGGGCGTCGCACTTCATATAAACCGGATATACAAGCCGATGTTAGACATTCGAGTGTGTTCTTGCTTGATCGATCCGGCAACTGGAAAGAAACTATAACAAGTGACAGAAAACGTCTGCTAAGGCGTGAAGATAAGTACCCACAGTCACCTACTGCGTAAGGGGTTCTAGTTTGCTATACCGAGTCAATTACTCATTGTGAAACAAAGTCGGTTCTAATAGTATATACAATTATGATCGCAAACATGAATAAGTTAACGTCAAATCAACAAAAATCTGATTATTACAATTCTGTGTTCCATTATGTAATTCTGTTCTCTATCCGCAAATCATTGCTACTTGACATGCAAATTCACACTTTATCCACGGAGATAATTGTGGAACAATTACTCAAGAAGTTGTTTGAAACCTATTCAGAAAGACTTCTTTAGAGATGAGAGAAGTTAGACTTTAGTGCAGATCAAATTCACGAACATCCGGTACAGTCTTTTAACTCCCTGGCCTCGTCGTCTGTCAACCTCAATTAATAAAACCACCAATAAGAAGTTCTGGTGTTGCTAGCTATATATAAGACGCTCGTGTGGTGTTTCTAGACCAATGGTCTGTCTATAGCAGACTGTATCCGGGGAAAGCAAAATCCCCCAGCCACATTTTAAACTACTTAAGTTTGCATCAGTTCATTGTCACAAGACAGATTACCACTTACGATGCAAAAGTGTCAACTCCCGGGTTGGGTTCACCTATATAACTCTTCATTTTAAGTTGTTCTGCAGGAATCAGATAAAATTGTATTATAAGAGGTTCGGAAGCATTGTTGCGTGTAACAATTACCGATACAAGCTGGGTTTAAACGATTTCCTTTGTATTTCATAAAGTTGCTATATAATAACCAGCAGTTATGATTTAAAATAAGTTATATACATACATATTTATTAATTAATATAGGCCAGCATTTAAAATCCACAATATTTACACGGTATAAAGTCTTAACTTTGAAGTCATATACAAAATATAGAAATCGTCCTATATGTAAGTAAAAGGTCATTTCTTAAGTGGATAATGTTGGTCACGGTCACAATAACATCAACTTACACAATCGAACCTTTAAGTACGGGGAAAAATCCCAATTAAACAAATACTAACGCAAGCGTGAATATGCGATATCTTCTTCCTGTATTTTTATCCGACTAAAATTTGAACCTTGGTATCAATACAATTATCCAGTTATTGGATGAAATGCGATAGCTTGCCCGATAGCTAATTTAATGGTCAGAAAACACGGATTACGTACCAGAGTTGATGTTTTTGCAGTAAAACAGGTTTTCTGTGGGTTATCAGAGGAGCACACGCCATTGTGTGAAACGAAATATGGCTACATTGTGACTAATAAACCGTGTGTGGTTTATATACGTTTGTAAGTTTGAAAAATTAGAAAAATAGAAAACCATATATGTATTAAGCTTATTTGAGAATATATGGCAATGTATGTCTTGGCACTTGGACAACAAAATATCCGAGGTCTTTTTGTTAAATGTTTTGTCCGTCGAGATTGATTGATGTTTGCCTCTTGCAACTTAAACCGGATTTCAGCGACTTTAACAATATTCAGTTATTAAATAAAAGGCAACCGTTTGTCTGATAGCCGATGTTAAAGAATAAAAATATTATTAGCTGCATTCCGGTTAACAGATTTTTAAATAATCAAATGTATAGCATATTTCCATATTTGTAGGCAAAGGTAATAGCTTTTTGACGGTGGCATTAACTATACCATTAATATCCCTGCACAAGGCTTAGCTCCCAATCGGAGCCATAAAACAGTATACCGAATTTCTGATTTATATCGTATGGAAATTTCATTCTAACATCGTATAATTCATTTTGGCTAAGTCACGTGTCTCAGCTGTGGGAGTTTGTGAATATTTCACTGGTCATAAAATCTGTAATGATGACAGACCAATTGTCTCGAAACACCGCACTGTTATCTCGACGTACAACGCTTGGACATGCTATTAATGGCTGTCTTAATGACCTCGACAGACGGTTAGACGGACGCGATGAGGCACTTGACCGGATGTACGAGGATTTAAGGTACATCCAACACGTCTCCCCTTTTCCATAGAACGAATCCAAGTTTATGAAGTTTCGATCAATTATATCCTCCAGATTAATTCAATACAAGCAAGTACTAATTTGATATGGATAACAACTTCTTTATTCTTTGAACACAATGTTTCAATCACATCTATCATTCCCAAATTATAAATGCCACACAAAGAGTTTAATTCAATACAATTTCTTCGTCTCAAAATAATCTTAAATTTTGTTAATCATAAACAACGCGGTTTTAATGTTGTTTTTTTTACCCTTTTTATTTTTATTTAGTAGTATGCATTTTGTCCACCCCAATCTCCAGTGATGTGCTCTATAGTAATTTTAAGTTAGATATTAACATCCCATACCTCTCAGTTCAGTAGTGGGATCATCACTTCCTCGTCTCCACTCATCTGTTATTTACAAGCACACTCTTACGGTTGGCCGTTTATATTAGGAAACTGTTTCAGAAGTTTTTTTCCTTAGGGTGACACTACAAACAGTAGGGATGCGTACAACTAGATATCCATGGACAAGGTCGAATGCTCTTGATTGCATTTTGTTATGTATGGTACACTGCTGGTCATCAACTCTTCAGTTTAATTGATCTCTTTTTATTTCGCATACGCATACGGAAATTAAAAATTCAACATAATCCGTGTTTTCAAACAAGCCAATATTAATAACACAATATTTATTGTAAAAATGTACATGTATTTACGCTATCAAGTCATGCATAACTGTTCGACATGTCCAATTTACATATCCACGTGAATGAATCAAACAGATTACTCAGGAATGGTTACAAAGGCAATATATTTAGCGACATACTTACAGGAGACCCTTACCTAATAATCTAAGGTTTATCTCTACTCTAAATTCAAGTAATAAATATTTTCCTTTTACAATCCTTTTAATTTATCCTTTGTGCCTACATGTAACATTGGAAAGTAAATTACTTTACCAGATACCTCTTTTGTCGTTCATCGTCGTGGCTTAGTTGGTTGACCTATGGAATGCTTACTTCTTTAATGTAGCCGGTAAAGGGTCGAATAACGTTTGCGATCCTTAACTACATATGGGATTTTGCCTGTGGCTGCGGAGATCGCAGGGTATTTTTTTTATGAAGTTTGGTCCTGGTTTTACACCATTCAAGTTGGCCCTATAAGTGAAAAAATTATGAGTATGACGGTAAGCCCTAATCAAATAAATAAACAACATTTTTTACACTATAGCATCTAATTGATAACTTCCCTGATGACTTAGCGCTGAAAAATTAAAACCTTATAGGATTTGCGTGACGGCTTCAATTTATGGCCGCACCAGGTGATGGATCATGAAGATCAAAGGTGTATAGTTGAGAGAAATGTGAAATCAACTAATTGCGCGGCGAGACGATTACACCTTCAATACGGATTTAAATAAGTTCACTGAGATGGGAATTTTCGTCTGGTTACATACAGGATGTTACAGGAACTAAATTTGTGTTGATGGAAATTATCACGATTGTTGAACTCACCATTATATGGAAACTGCCCATTTATGCCATAATTATGTATTGATGGCGTGTTACAGAACGTGTTCTCGAGAACAAAACTATATATCAACAAAAATACGAATTTGTAATAAGAAATATTGCTTCTGTTGGTGGTTGGATTACAAAATAAGCACACAAAGGAACCTTTCCTTCTTTGGAGTAATCAGCTTATGTTTGTTTTATTTTGCTGATCCAGTAACGGTTATGGTGTTTTATAATCTGTCAAAACTGAGACCAGGTGCCACTACTGCCGTACTCACAATAAACAATTTCTGTAACGCTGTTTTCCTCCTGTTGCCAAGTTTATTTTGTGATCAGACCGTATTTCAAAGTGTAAGTTTTATATTGCTAGTGGTTTGGCTTGCTGTGTGGCCCGGTGCTCTCTGAGCAAAATGCCATCAGGTTTGGGATCCTACCCTTGTCCCAAGGTGCCTTTGTCTTTTACCAGTGTTGTTTAGGGTGGGTTCCGTCCCCTTTTGAACTGACACGCCGTCGTATGAATCAAATAATCTTAAGTACGAGGTAGCTTAGTCAAATAAATAAACAAATTTAAATATGTATAGAAAGCAAGGTTTATGGGTTACAGAGCATTTTAAATTAATACAATTTGTAATACTTCTAATTGATTATAATGTGTTATTGTTGGAATTTATAACTGAGACGAACGTGCTGTTGTATTATATGTAAAGGGTTTTTCTTTTTAGATTTTTTATTTATTTGATTTGGGTTAAACGTCTTCACTTAAATAACGACTATGTATTGCCGCTGTTTGGTGGTGAAACGGGAAAAAAAAAACATAACGTCCACCTCGTGATCTCCACAACCATCGAAATGTTTCTTAACAAACCTTATATATATATATCTTTATTTTTGAAAAAATATACATAAGCATATTTAACATTGTGTGGATGAAATTATACAATTACATATCATAATTAACACAACCAATTTAACTTGATTATACAGTGATATTATTAACAGTCGTTCATCTTTGGCGGGCAATCATGTTCCGATATTCGTACATGCGTCCGATTACAGAACATGCATGTGTTCGAATTAACTCTAAATTTCTAAATGAGTAATACATACCCAGAAGGATAACAAATAAATGAATATTTCAGTTGGCAGTGCACAGAAATGCAAGTAGTCCAATACTCACATTACAGGGCTAAGAAGCGGCCTTTTATTTTGTTCTTTGATCTCTGGATATGTCAATCATCCCTTTTGTTATTGTCAAGAAATATAATATTTATTGGGCTGTTCCAGATTGATACCCGGTGGGGGTCGTTCAAACAGGCATCAGCCACAAATAAATTAGACCACCCACGAGGACAGGGAAACCACGAATATAACATATAAGGGCTATAAACTCAGATGTCATACATAGTTCTTTAAATTTTAATCACAGTCTAAGATTTCGGGCCTTCGTTTATCTAATTTTCAAAGTTAAAGTTGATAATCCATATTGGGCCTTGTGTCGGCCGTGACGTCACGGTCTGTCAACAGATAATCCATTATTTCTAGTCTATTTACTATTATTACTTCAAAGGCATAATCATGAAGATTGTGATTAAAGTCTAGCCAAGCTGAGACAGGAAACACAAGCCAGACATATTTCACTTTATAAAATAGTATGGAAGATGAAATGTATTTGGTCGGCAATCAGTCTTTCGTGACATGATCGCACATGGTCCTGAGATTAGATTGTTACATTTCCAGTGGGAAACACGTCGATCAACGCCCATCGCCCTTAATCCATATTCAGCATATTCAAGTTTCTTACTTTCGATCTATATAATACAACGACGTATGCGAAGCTGCCAGTGTCAACCAAATGAATTAATAAAATCATTTTAAGATAGCCTTATTCCAGATGAAGATCATATCACACATGTGATTATATCGCGCCATCCTTCGAACTGGGGTTTCCACGAGAATGCATTGTTTATCATGTTGCATAATAGCGTTGGTTGATCTTTTTTGGAGCCAGGCGGG
The DNA here is from genome assembly GCA_032466195.1 of Katharina tunicata. Lineage (NCBI taxonomy): Eukaryota > Metazoa > Mollusca > Polyplacophora > Chitonida > Mopaliidae > Katharina > Katharina tunicata. The sequence goes on along the minus strand of JAVFBZ010176017.1, from coordinate 3,297 downwards.
TCTCTTTACTGTTCGCTGATAATTCCCATAATTGCTCTTGGTCCGTTATGGTTATTAACAACATGGAACCCTTTCTTGTAATGATATACATATAGCTCCACAAATTTGCCTTTGGAGTGTGAAATAGAAGACCTGACTAATAAACAGCAGTATACTTGCCTGGGTTAGAAAATATTGCGGTAGTCAAAGGGTCAGGATACACATAGTACTGAATGGATGCTGAGTAATAAAGTTTTCATCAAACTTTATTTGGGCTTTGCAAAAATATACTTATTTCCATCCCGACTAAATTTCAATGTAAAACCCTACGTGACATGGAAGCCAAACCCAGATGCTATAGTCATAGATGAATTGTTCATTCCATGGAATGAGCAATGTTTGTTATGCCTTCCCACCATCTAGCCTTGTTGGGAAAGTTGATTCAGGGTAAAGCTGTAAAACTGGGGACCAGGAGTCTGCCTAATATGGGGCTGTTAGTCTGTCGGGTGTGTGGGAATCCGTCACGACAACAGGCGTTTCGTGTAGAGCTTCAGAGATACCCTCAAGTTGTGGAGAACGAGTAAAGGGAAGCAATGAAATTGCTATACACAATGGTGTAGGGCAAACTGTTTGCCGAGGGACTGTAATTTATTTTCGCCCGGTGTGGCAGTTTCCTTAGATTGTTTAACCTGTTTATTTGATAATAGACTTGGATATAGAGCCATGAACACTGCTACATCGGCACTTTCTACTACTGTATTTCGAAATACCGGACTGCCAATTGGAACGCATCCGCTTGTAGCAAGTTTACCAATGGGACTTTTTAGTTTAAGAACCACATTCCCCAGAAATAATGTTGCATGGGATGTAAAACATTGTACTGGTATTTTTAACCCTCCAGTCACCTGTCAAGGATTTGACCCTTAACGGTTTAACTTCCAAGTTGATTATATTGATAAAATTGGTTATATGACAAAGTATCCGCAGTCCAAAGTATTCCTTTGTTAGATTTGAGATATTTAACATTTAGGGAAACTGATCGTGTTGTCCATATTAAAGAGTTAGTTAATTGCCCCAGACCTGGTACCAAATACAACCTGTGGTCCAAGACGGGCTTTGGAATACGACTGTTCTGTAATGTGAGCTAATTAAGATCTAATGGTTTGTTCAAATTCTTGTATTTGAGATGGTATTTGCTTTGAGACATTATGGTAAGTTCATAGGCATATTTGGTTATAAATTATGATTTTGAGTTTCTTCTTTATATTCTCAGGATCGGATTGGATTGAATCGAATATTAAGATGATTGGTCAAAATGTACAAACAAAAACTAAATACCAACATCTATATTAAGAATTACCTACACCTTGTGTTACATTTTAACAGCATGTCTTCCTATTTATTCTAGCGGTAAACACCTCTGAAAATATTTTCTGACAAATAATTAAGACGTGATCTCCCAAACACTATTAAATTGTGTGCTAATAACTGTAATCGTCCAGACGTTGTGAAATGTTCCGCCGCTTTTACTGTCAATATTTGTTATGCCTTCCCACCATCAAGCCTTGTTGGAAAAGTTGATTCAGGGTAAAGCTGAGGTTATTTAGTGTCTTTATGGTCTACACAGCCATGGTTTACTAAACTGATGGCATGTCTAACCAATTGACCTTTGTTGGTTGACAGGAGCGATGATACATTGATACACCCGGAAATGGGGACTAGGAGTCTAATATGAGGCTGTTAGCCTGTCGGGTGTGTGGGAATCCGTCAAGACAAGAGGTTGCTGTTTGCTGGCTTTTTCAACATAACTTTATTTAACGTCTTATTTACCCGATCTCATCCAAAATCCAGATAGAGATGACAGGAGAACTGTTTTTACTTAGCTCAAATACAGTTGTGTTCCCAATTTGACAATAAGTAACAAATAAATACAAACAATTCATACATTGAATACTTGTATATAATACGTTTGTTGTGTACAGTTGTTCTCTGTTTCATCTGATCGACTCTCTGCCGTTTGGTATTCCAAGGTAAAAATACTCTTGAATATAGTGTTCACAAAAATTTGACGCCTGCCATTAGTTGAATAATTAACTGGGATAAGAATAAATAGTATAAAAGACAGGATTTTATATTTTGGTAATAAAGTTCATTGCTTTGGTAATATTTTGGTTACAAAAAATATGCCTTCTTCAAATAGTGTTAGTGAAAATGTTCTGAGAACCAAACGTTCTTGCAAACCTTTAGACAAAATAATCCGAAAGTTTTCCCTAATTGTCTTTATTTAATTTTGTTTTTGAAGATGTGAACTACAAAGTTATCCGTTCCGTTGATCTCTGGTCCAGGGGATGCTGTCTCGTGCGTTCTTGTTAGAAATAAGGCGGAATATAACCATCAAATCCAGACAGCCCATCAAATTTGTAGCCATCTTGTTTCCGTAACTTTCATTTATAACCTTTCCAAGGTCATCAACAGATTCATCCGGTGTAAATGGTTCAGAACACTAGGCTTTGTTGCCGTGTATCCCTTTGTCAGCAAGTTCTGATCTCGAGCAAATTCGTTTACCAAAAAAACAAGTTAAATGCATTCTTTTCAGAAGACATTTAAAAACAAACTAATTAACGTCGTGAGTTGGGATTTTCCAACGTATAAAATGTTAATTTGCTCATATGATGGTGTTGCATCCAAATGGGTTAAGAAAGTCACTTTCGAGCTCAAATGTCACAACTACATGTACTTTGCTTTAATACAGTGATTTGAAACACATTTTAAATTAACTTGATTATTCGTGATGCTTTTATCAACTGGTTTATATTCAATGCGTGGTGGAATTTAAATAGGTACATAGGTAGATGCGATGGTGTTATCGACGACATGATTTATGTTATACATCAACAACACTCATTTATCACATGCCAACTTCAATATGATTGGAAGATGGTACATTTTCCTTTGATCCATGGATATGTCAATCATCTTTTATCCGTTGAGGATAATTATTTCTACATATTGGGCTGTTGATAGATTGATCCCATATGCGTTTGAAGCAGGCATCAGTGACAGATAAAATACACCATCCAGTGTGACATGGGAAGTCCCCACAAATCAAGATCCATTACAGAAACATGGCGAATAATTACTGGGCACATGAAGGACAACCTACCGGTCTTATTGGATCTAAAATGTCAGTTGTTATAGATGAACCCTTCTATCATAATCACAATACCAGGCATTCACGTCTCTGTCATTTGGTGTTTGTATAGTTTACATGTATATTTGGGCGAAAATAAAAAAGGGGAACATTAGAGCTGATTTTGG
>JAVFBZ010176006.1:0-12833 GCA_032466195.1 Katharina tunicata | reverse complement strand
ACTTTAATTCGTATGTTTATGGCGGCCATGTCTTGTTGTTGTTTTTTTTTAAGTTGCTCAGTCGATTGATCATGAGAAACCATAGTTTCGGGACATTTGTTAAACCGTTTATGTATTTGAATTGTTCTGTACTGTTTGGCCTTATGTGTTGATAAGCATTGGTCTTGGCGACTTCTAAAAGTATGCGGCTCTATTGAAGCAAAGTTAAAACATCCTTCATACGCTCTGAATGCAACGGTTATTAATGAAAACACACCGCTATATTTATAGACGTAATATTTACAGGATTAAAAACAGGAAAACAAAACAAATTGGCTTCATGATGCCCCTTAGCTCACAGAGCGCCAGGACACAGTATAGACTTCCGCCCAACCACCCTCTATGGCCCAGGCAATGTTCACCTTTAATTACATTCGATAGTTGTCATCTTGCCTATATGGTAGACCCAGAAGTGGAACAGCGTAAATCCAAGAAAAACTAATATCAAAAGGTATTATTATACCAATCCTAGTGCCTTTAAGCTGGTAAAGTAACTGAGGATAGAAAACGTCAGCCAGTTAAGAAAGCTATGCCGTTTCATTTACATGTCTTGATAGGGTGCGTCTCTCTCTCCACAAATAATTTGGCAGGTCTCTCCTTCGTACTGCAAGGATATTTATTTCTGTTATAAATTTATCATAGAGTTTTATTTCTATTTGATTTATTTGTATATTTATTTTAAATACATTTTACTGATTGTTTTTTTATGAACGTATGAATGTACTTAAAACTTCTATGTCCGCCATCATTATCACCATTGTATTGTAACTATATTTTTTGCTTGATGAGCTGTTCAAGCTTAAGAGCTAATAAACAAACATTGATCATCAAGAAACGAAGGCACCCACCCGATAAAGGCCGAGTTACACTACCAATATTTTCATAAATTAACACCAAACCAACTCTCTTCGCGAGCATTCTAAATATGCCTACGGTAAACTTGCCCGCTCCTGTTGCCGACATTTTGCATGCAGTCAAACATGTCAAATGCTAACAAAGTATAAAAACTTCATTGTTATGTTTTTATAAATTAAACAATAGAGTAGATTTATCAATAACTAAAGTGGTGAGCAGCTACCATTAATAGGGATTAAAATGTCAACTACAGAACGGGTGAAAGTCATTTGTCAACGAGCAAACGATCAACAGGCTGTGCGAAACCTTTGTCCTTTTAAAATATAACAATTCACTACCGGTACAAGCAAACGAATACAAATGCAAGTGCAGGTGTTAAATCTGAATGGATTAGCCGTATATCAATCAAAGGGACTATGAGATTAGAGAAGCTAACAAATCTGTTAATCTTAATGCTCCTAATACGTCTTGACTTTGCGAATTCGAACAAAACACTTGACCCCATTTCGAATTAAAGGACGAACAATACAGAAATGCACGACATTTAAGTGCACCGCAATAATGTTTCATTTTTTTTTTTTTTAATATTTTGTTTATTTTTAACAGAACGATATCTAGCGCTTATTCAAGGGTATATGTTTTGTTAATAAAGTCTATTTTAAATATATATCTTGTGTTGATTGCATAGTATGAATCTATGTGTAGTCTGTTCCTATGTCAGATAAAATACAGTATCATCGCCTTTACACAAATGAAGAGAAACGTTATATTGGTGCCGCTGTATTTCCTCTTTAACCTATTCCTGTTGCTTCAGTGATCAATTTTATGGCTATAATTTTGTATAGCTTTCAATACTTCGGTCCCAAATGGCGTAATTTAAAGTACAGCAGCATTTAAGCAATTAGTAATCCTATGCATGTTTGGTTTATACTCTACTGTAGTTATAGAGCGTATACTATACAACAAGAATGTCTAAACTACATGTTGAACACGAGTCTGCTGGCGTCAGTATCGAGACGGCATTCACAGTATTAACACCACTAACACCGTATACTTATTTTTAAAGGTTACAAATGCAATTGACTACTTGACATAAACAATATGTAGTACATCATTAATACGGGTTCATTCAACAATAAACACAATTTACATCCGTATAATAATATCCTCGACAGCCCTGTGCCAGTGTTATAGACAGTAACACTTAGTCATACTAATGTATGGGTTAAAAAATATACAGAGAACATAATTGAAAGCTGTGCTGGAGTTCGAACCCCGGACCGTTGGTGCACAGAACTAAACCACTGATTGAGAAAGGGAAGCTTTGTTTTTAAAGAGAAATTACGGCAATTAGGGTTTACAAATATATAAACTGATAATTCCTTGTGCATTCTATGAACCCGATTACAAACATGTCAGGAATATAATAAATCGATAGATGGCATCAAATTTATATCATTCACAACAAACTCTTAAAGACTTGAAATCAGAAAGTATATGATAAAATGTTTTGGCAAAATTAAGCTATCTTTGTTACATTAATTACTTGTCCTTAAACACGATTACCACGAAAATTGCAAAATATGAGTGATAAAAGGTTTCATTTTACTTACCATATTTTCCTGGGACAAATAAAACTCTTTCATAATTTGGAATTCCTGGAAATAACAATTTCGTTTACAAGTTACACACTTCACATCCGTTAACATTTTGGTACTTTTTCTTAACTGCTGTAAACAGTGGTCAAAGTGATTTTATCGTCTTCCGAATTGCTATGCATTTTGCAAACTTGTAACTTTAAACAACTTTCCTGTGGCAATTCCTTCACCTATGTTAACTGTTTCCTTACAAAATACGCGAACTTCTCTGGTGGTGAACTTAGCACGAATGGCTACAATTAATCCATTTCATAGGGGGGAGTATCGATGTAGATAGTGTATAGCGGCCAGCCGGCAACCACGCTCCCAGCGGGCCGTCTCCTCATAATATTTCACAAGCTTCGTTGACCGCTTCTAATCAACCGGAAAGGCTCGCTATCCAATGCCTTCCGTAGCGACAATCCACTCAAAGAGGAACTGGCTCCTAGTGAATAAGTCGACTTAACTCGCTGCGTGCTTTTCGGCTCTGTTAGCGACGTAGTCCTTCTAAAAGCCTGAACAGCACAACCGCTGATGGCAGAGTTCTGACAGACACCGATTGTGGTCTACGGCTCTTCGCATTTGAAAGACCGACAGCGCTGTACGGAAACAATTCGATCTCTTGGCTTTTATCTAGGCGTTGACGCAGCTGTTCCCTTCTGTATAAATGTCTTAAAGGGCCTTCGATTCCTTAGCTGCAAGACACGGAACTAATGAAATGCCAGCAAACAATTGACTCTGACATATTCCTGATGAGCAAAAAAATATGTGATAGGTTATGAAGTACATCATCATGACATAATGATAGATTAACGAGAAAAGTACTAGTTATTCCGTCATCATGACACAGCTGTGGATAGATATCCGAAATGTACTTTAGTTTCAAAAGCGGTGGAAACCTGGAATAATGCAAAATAGTCGTGGATACATGGAATGGCGCAAAATAGCTGTGGATACCTGGAATGACGTAACATAGCCGTGGATACCTTGAATAGCGTAAAATAGCCGTGGATACCTGGAATGATGCAAAATGGCCGTGGACACCTAAAATGATGAAAATAGCCGAGGCTACCTGGAATGACGTAACATAGCCGTGGATACCTTGAATGGCGTAAACTAGCCGTGGATACCTGGAATGATGCAAAATAGCCGTGGATACCTGGAATGACGTAACATAGCCGTGGATACCTGGAATGGCGTCAAATAGCCGTGGATACCTGGAATGATGTAACATAGCCGTGGATACCTTGAATGGCGTAAAATAGCCGTGGATACCTGGAATGATGCAAAATAACCGTGGATACCTGGAATGACGTAAAATAGCCGTGGATACCTTGAATGAGGGAAAATAGCCGTCAATACCTGGAATGGCGTCAAATAGCTGCATGGGGATACCGGGAATTAGTTAAAAATAGCCGAGAATACCTGGAATGACGTAAAATAGCCGTGGATACATTGAATGGATAAAATAGCCGTGGATACCTGGAATGATGCAAAATAGTCGTGGATACCTAGAATGACGTAACATAGCCGTGGATACCTGGAATGGCATCAAATAGCCGTGGTTACCTTGAATGACGTAACATAGCCGTGGATAACTTGAATGGCTTAAAATAGCCGTGGATACCTGGAATGATGTAAAATAGCCGGGGCTACGTGAAATGACGTAAAATAGCCGTGAATACCTTGAATGATGTAATATATCCGTGGATACCTGGAATGGCGTAAAATAGCCGTGAATACCTTGAATTATGTAAATTTTCGTGGATACCTAGAATGATGTAAAAAAAGCTGTAAATACCGTGAAAGAAAAGAGAACTACGGATACAGCTGTAATAAGGTTAAACTACTGTGGATATCTGCAGTCAGGTAAAAAAAAAGCTCGGGATATTCGGAATGATAAAAGTGAAATAATTGTGGATACCTGGCATAAATTAAAACAGCCATACGGATATAAGGAATTAAGTTTTAAAAAGGCTGTAGCTATACGTAATGAAGTAAAATAGCTTGGATACTTTAATGGTCGAAGTTAAATATATTTGTGATTAAACGGAATGTATTAAAACACCTGAGGACACAAGTAAGTTTAACACGGAATAAAATTTCTTAACGTCACAAACGCACCCAACAATGGTATATATCGTTATAAAAGAATCACACAAGTACTGGGCATAGTTGTCCGATGAACAATTAGTCGCTCATACCAGATTAAACCCCTAACAGAAGATAAGAGGCAGCCGTTCAACGTGGTTTGACGTCATACTAAAAGCGGATTACATTAAATTGCGCTTTGAGTGACCAGACTGGAGAATATTTGGTCAAAGACTATACCATTAATTTTGCATAATCCGCAAGCGTTTGGAACCTTGGGTCGAAAGGGCGTTTCCATGTCTCAGTTGATTAGGTGTTGGGCATGCAGTAGAGTAACATTTGCTGTACTCGGTATAGGCTCAAAAAGCCCGGACGACCTTAGTTACATGTATATATTGGAAGTGTTCCGGTGGCTGCGGAAATCGTGGTGTGTTTTTTTTTTATAAGGTTTCTGACTGGTTTTCCGCCATACACCTGCAACGCAAGGCCTTCGTATAAGTGAAATACCCTTGAGTACAACGTTGAACACCAATCATAACACTAAAACTAAATTGAAAACTTTCCAAATACACCTGTAAGGTCTACAATGTGATACGAACCCATACCGGCTACAGTGAAGGGGACTGAGCAGTCACGACGCGGCCCAAATTCAAACGAATAAATAAACAAAATGACTTTTCTTGGTTTGGTGGAAAACCACGAAAAAAACTCTCAAAACCCATTCGGCAGGCACCAGAAAACTCCCCTTATATACATACGTCGACAGGGTGATTCAAACCAATACCGGGTACATTAAAGTGGTCCAATTATCAATCAGCCGCAAAAAGCCACGGTGCGGTGCACCTAATATAATTTACAAATGCGCTTCTAATTCTTCAACTACTCTCATGGACGATGAAATGAAAACGGTAAAATATTTCCCACATTTCGGATATACCTTGCCATATTTCTTAGATAGTTTGTTTTTGAAGTTCTTCTTTCTTCTAAAGAAAGACCACGTGATGAACAAAGTTTGCCCTCGAACGTGTATAGAATTGTTGTAGCTATTTTGAACACGAGAAACATCGGATCAGATCTTTTATTCTAAATATTACTCTGCGAAGAAAAACATTCAGCCGCCATAGTTATTACATAAAGAGAGGTGTGTATCGCCTTCGATAGCCCATTGACCAATTGGACCCATTTTCTGTGCATATAATTCACTTTATATGGGGTGGTGCCCTTAAAGGTTTTTTATAGACCACCTTTGATGGCACATAAACGTATGTCGGGCAGTCGGGCACCCTTTCTTAGTTTTTGTTGAGTTTTTTTAAGTTTGTTTGTTTGTTTTATTGGTGTTTAACGTCGTACTCAAAGGTATTTCATTTATATGACGACGGATTCTCCACTTCTTACTCTACTCTACTCAATACGGCGGAAAACCGGGAGAAAACCTCGTAAAAATCGCCCCCGCGATTGCCGAAGTCACCTCGTGTGACTCCCTCGTATACCTCAGGCCCACTGGGAGACTTGAACCCGTGTGGTACATCGAAGGAGGATCTGCAGTCAGGCGCGCTAACCGCGGAGTCACGGCGCGAGCCCCGGTTTTGTAAAGAAGTCAGAAAATTAAACATCAACATATTCTTAACAGAACGATCGAGAAGGTTTGAAATGACGTGATCTGACTCCGACTGTGGATATTTGTGTCCATAAACTCGTATAGACCACATTAGGCATTAAACTATACAGTGGACTTTCCCGGTTGCCACATTGTTTGTAGGTAGATGACATTAAACTATTTCATTAAATATTTATATTTATTTCTCAGAATATGTTGTCCTTGCATAAAGTGACATACAGCATGGATTTATAAATCAATATGAGATCAATAAATGTCAAAAATCAAAAAACTATTGTATAACGTACCATCCACATCGCATAACCAGTCCATCATAATATATCTCTTTCAAAGTAATCACAAATTTCCACTCATACGGTACACAATATTTTGACACGACGCCAGGTGGCTTGTCTGGTCAGATTAAATTGATTTCAAGAGTTGCTTCCCTTTCAGTGACTCTTCTGAAACTGACTCCGGATTAATCATATCATTTCGTCCAGAGAGACAGTTAGGGATATTGTGTAATAGAAATATATTAAATATCGACAGATATTGTTGAAAGACACGAACGCCCTATTCATCGATACATAGCAGGCAGTGCGTATTCAGCATCTTCTATGCAAGTAATTAACGATCCAATTCTTAATTTCCTCTCTCTTTCTAACAAAAGCGAAGATGCAATTCGGGAGCCTGTAATTTTCACCCTTGAGGATGGCGATTTGCCTATGGTTCTAAATTCTTAAGCTATCCGCAACAAAGCAGTGCGTCTCTTGTCGAAGCCCTTCACCATATATTGATGGACGAGTTACTCCTGAGTGTTCTCTAGTTTCTGATGGCCAGAAAAGCTCACTAGAAGAGTGTTGGGCATCTAGTTCAACATCTCAATTTTAGCCCATTATTATATTTACCACTGCAGGCAATACTAGTAGCTCATGTAGATAAACTTATCCTATTGGACATCAAATGCATTCCGCGCCAATACAAATCGACATAGAGCAGGTTAAAGCAAAGAAAATGAAAAAAATAAAATAGAACTATTTAGCATAATATTAGGTCGAAATGACCAATGCAACAAGAGAATCAAGTCACGTTAAAGAGTTTAAATTTCTTCATAGGCCGATTAATCAGGTCAAGCGCCAGCAGCCTCGCCATGACATTCACAGCTATATTACAAATTCCTAGTCATTATACAAGTTCCGTCACCGAAGTGAATCGATGGACCGTTTTATACAAATGGGGTCTTGGATTCTATATTGTATTTACTGGATTGTGGTTGTTCGTAAGCATTTTAAAGAAGCCTCCCAGTTTTGCACCAAACACCTTCTCAATAAACAAAGTTAACATTATAGATAAACAGACTACAAATATGGTACATTGACATTCATTGGCTTAAAGTGGACGCCCCATCGCGACGTCAGTTTGCCTTGTTTCAATTTTATGGTTGTCTTTACGTCAGATTCTAAACTAGGAAGCGTCTTGTTTGGTGTCATGTGATGTTCCTATACCACCCCCTGCCAGAGACATCACAAATGATTCACGGCACCCAATGGGTTGCAATATTTATAATAACTCGAAAAACAACAAAACAAATTTATGGGTAATTTCTAGATAAAAAAAACACTCCATTTCGGTGTCCCTGTGTCGGTGCTTATACGTAGAGAAAGATTCGCAGCATTTACCTGGATAAAAATTCGCTAGTTCTACCGTGAGCCTCCGTAGCTCAGTCGGTTAGAGCCTTGGCCCTGCTAGCCAGAGACCCGAGTTCGAATCCCGGCGGAGGCAAGCAAAATTGTCTTTCTCTACATTTATACAAAAATATATATAAGTGAAATAACCTAACGGTCGGAGTAAAACTCAAATGAAACGAACTCATCCTTAGCTTATGCGTATCAACGTAACATATTTATACTGTACACCCCAGCTTTCATAGTTTGCTACTTTGAGTGCGTGCATGCGTGTGTGCTGAGGTGGCGTATGCGTGTGTATCCGAGGACAGGGCGGCAATGGAGGACGTCCTCGCTCGAAAACGTTGGTTAAAAAGTTAAATCGCATTTAAATATTGTTGAAATAACTGCTATTACATTTTTTGTAAGATATCTCTTTTTCCATTGAAAGCAACGTATTACGAACTACCGTAGGTAAAATGTATTGTAGACGGTTTTTGCTATGGTTTATTTACGCATTTCTTGCAGATAAAAGCTACACAAGTTACTAAAAATTACCGCTAGCAAAATAAAACTGGTGCAAATTTACAGAATAAATTAACATATCGGATCGGATCCACAACATTTCAATATACATTTATTCCAGCGACATGTTCCCTACCATAAATGTAACATGTAACATTTTACTTACAGTTCAGTTTTAAGTGACTTTCAGTGGAAAACGAGCAATCCTACAAAAAATATTTCTTCCCGGGTCGGTCTGCTCTTGTGTCCTGGTGCTCGCTAAGCTATGTGTTGTTGTGATGTCATGTTTCTCCCCGTAAATATATTGTGGTGTATTCTGCGTTGCGTTGCCAGCATCACTTCTAGGGTGTTTCCTTCACCGATTTGACTGGCACGCCGTCAAATGATTGGAAAAACCTTAAATACGGCGTGAAACACCAATCAATCAGAAATTCAAGGTAATAAGTCATATCGTCTAATAACCAAATCATCTATCACCGTAGGTCAAACCGTCTGAAATAACAACCAGATCGTCACAAATATATCTGACATACATACATGTAGCAGTAGAAACTGTAGGCCAACCTGCGTATTTTCATCTTCGGTTATTGATACCTGATCGACGACTCGTCCCTGACTTGATATATATGTTGTTACAATAGCGATAATATGCTTCAGATGTAATATAGTACAGCAATATAGTAAACATATGAACTGTTTTTATTTAAGTTGTGTACAGTTTTTTTTTCACTTAAGATACAATTGATTGATTGGTGTATTCCAAGAGTAGACAGGGAACACAACCATAAAATGTGTAGTCACTTTTTTTGTGTGTTTTTGCTGTTGGAAAGATACTGTTCCTCTAGTGCTATGGCAGCGTGAATATAATCTTGAAACATACTGCCCTTAGCCAGAGGGCCACTTAAAATACAAAACAAAGCAATTAATTTATAATCCTATTTACACATTTACTTTTCTGACAGTCATTTCGCTAACATTGATTGAATAACATAACACCCCTGGGGCTTCTCATCCAGCCAGAATGCATTATTATTGTCTAAATAGATGAAATGTTTTTCTTTCCTTAGATTCATTTTCTAGTGGGTTGGGACACGTTGATACATGTTTAACAGCAGGGCTTAGATTCGAGTATCTCTGTCGTAAAACCGAAGCTGTGCCCACTGTGTCAGAATTGACGTTAAATGACCACTTTTAAGCCCATTAGCGGTACATATATACGCCGCTTCAGGCAATACTTGTATATCGCATGTAGATAGACGTACCCTATACGACAACAAGTGCATTCCGCACCAATAAAAAATGGACATAGAGCAGGCAACAACAAAGAAAATAAATAAATAAAGTCGAGCTACTTAGCTTAACAGCTTACAAAACGACCATTGCAACAATAGAGTAAAAGCACGTGATAAAGATGAACAGGTGTCAGTCGTTACACAGAACCTGTTGATCGGAAAACATTTTGTATACAGAGTTGCGTCCCTTGTCGATATATCTTTTATGTTAGAAAAATAGTCGTATTTTATGTATACTTCTAGCCAACATATTGTATGACAGTCGTAAATTTAAAACAAAATCGCAAAGATGTGCAAATGTTAACATGGACAAGTACAATACAAATATAATGAAATAAAAATAATTGTATTATCATGCAAAATTGTATTAAACTAATACTCCAATGTGGACTACGTTGCAAGTAGCATTGCTCACTAAAAGTTTTAGGGGCCGCACCCAAGACACGCAAGCTTTATATCTTTTCCATATTCCACACGTATGTGAGCAGCTTTGCGCAGTGGCGGTACCATAGCCAATGAGGTTTATCCGAGGCGTGGTTATTGCTAGTTGAAAACTATTCCCAATACCCCGCGCTGGCGATCTGAAATATGGTCGCCGGTCGCAATTTTTGAATGCTCTCACGGGAGCATCTTTATCAAACTAATGATAGAGTATGTCCAATCTTCCCAATAAGAGAGAGAAACCGAAGCACATCGCTTTGAAACTATTGTATGATTAATGTGATTATTTCATGTTTACTCATTGACAGTTATTTTACTTGAAATTAATTTTGTGTTAATAAATGATTTTTCTATTATTTATTTTACTCGACTTGCTTCTTTCCTACTTTTCTCTTCTAATTATTTAATATTGTGTTCAAAATGGCCATAACTTCTTGAAAATACACCAGCTTACATTTAAAGGAAAAGACTTACTGCAAAGATTAACTCGTCGTTTTTGGGAGTATATTTGTTGTCTTGCTTTTGTTTTGTTTTTGTGGCATTTTTTTTTTTTGCGGGGGGCGGCTTGTTTTTCTTTCCTTTTTTTGCTGTTGTTGGCAGGGGAGGGGGATTGATATATATGTGTAGGTGGGTGGATGTTGGTGGTCTGGTTACAGTGTACTGTAGTGTCTTCTGTGTTGCCAGTGCCCTTCAGGGTGGTTCCCGTCGCCCACTGGGCTGGCACGCCGTCATATGAATGATATAACCCTGAGTACGGCGTGAAACCCCAATCAAACAAACAATTGTGGTTTATCGGCCCCCTGTCGCCTGTTATAACCTAGAACTCAATTCAGATACCAACTTAGTCTGCAACCCTGTCCCATAAACTCGTACCTTGTAGCAAGGTACGAGTTTAGGGGCAGGGTACCAGACTAATACCAACTCAGCTCGGGGGTCAATGAGTTCCCATCTTATCTACTTGATGATAAGATTTATTGATTCCTCGATGTATACCTTGTTCACACTTGTCTCTTGGGGTCGTTATAAAATCTGGACAAGAATATGTATGGTGAAATCACGATTGGCCACCACATTCCGATGTGGTCTGCACTGGCTTTCTAGTGAATCAACATCACTTCAGAAAATGGTCTAACGCTAATACAAATGAATTTGAATTTTTGTGTTAAAATTTTCCAGATTGTTTACTTTCCAAAGTACCCGTAAAGTAAACATTTTATGATTTTTACTTCATTTAATTGCTTGCCATTTCACTCAAGTGAAGTCCACTTACTGAAGTATATAGGCCTAAAGTGATTACAGTGTGACGCCCAAAAGCCACAGGGATAAATAGTAAAACCCGACCCTTGGTATTTTACAAATCACAGGCAGGCTAACCTAATACAAACAACGTCTGTTGGCTACAGGCACTGTTTTTCGAGGTAACACTCATGCTGTTATACTAAGCACTGGAGGAAAATTATCTTTCCAGCCTAACTAAAAGCTTGAAGGACTGCACTTTTTTGTATCGTGTTAAAGTCACTGCCATATGTTGCCATGCTGCACAGTTTCCCTGTTCTCGTCTTTGGGGTAGAGTCAAGTTACAAGTACTTAACTGAGCCATTAATGCTGTTAGGGCAGTGTGATTAAGGGACAATTTATCTGAAATTAATGGTCATTTGACCACATGTTGGATTCATTACAGAAAGTAGACCGGTTGATGGGAAGTGACAGTCTGCTGTCACTATGTTAACTACATGATTTCTACTGAAAAGTATACTTATCCATATAAAGCTTGTGTCAGCAAGTATCAAACACTTGGAGTTATAATGGATTCTGGTATACAGCTTTTAGCTTTAAAAAATACTATGTGAATGCAAAAACCAATCGTGGCCTCTAGCATTAAAGGAACACAACAATGTCTAATTTAAAATGGAAATGAACGTTGTTTAGATTTGCAGATGAGAGCTCTTCTTGAACATAGACACTGTAACTGATAAATAAAGTATATATTTAATGATTGCAAAATTCCATACCTGTTAATAAAATCATTTTAATGGATGCAGTTCAGACACTGACCTATTAATCCTTAGATAAATACATTGTAAGATAGAAACTGAAGGGCTGTGTGTTCCTATTCACTGTAAGCTGAGTAAAATAACGGATTAAATTTCAGGAACAGGTGGTCAAGTAATCAGTTTACTAATCCTCAGCCTCTACAAACTGGCCAAAATCTGCAGTAGGCTGTTGTCGCATATTTTGCTCACAAAAGTGGAAGTAGAGTTTTGTCCACAAGAATTAAAGCAAAGAACAAACCAATACAGTTTATATATGAATAAAAATGAGTTAAAAGTCACTGAACATTTAAATTGATTTTAAAATGTGAGGCATTTTTTCCCACAAAAGTCATGAAAAAACAGTTTAATCTATTTACTAGGGAATATATAAATTACAACAACTAGACTTAGCATACCATAACACAAATTATAAGTTTGATTTAAATATACAAGGGGCACAAAATGAGACATAATTTGCAATACTTGAATTGATTATGAAAAATGTTGAAATTTATTTAATTTCCTTGAATATGTACATATATTTGTGTTACTTCCTCTAGAATTAAACAAAAAATGTTTAAACTAAATTTAGTGATTCCAAAGTGTTTTGTTCAAGTGACTTTTGTTATGATAGTCAATTATTAAACAATATTAAG
>JAVFBZ010175973.1:0-15900 GCA_032466195.1 Katharina tunicata | reverse complement strand
AAAAGCAGCGAATAAATTGATTTTATGAAGGCTACAATCCGAGGACAATCATTTACAAGTCGCGGGCGATGTGCGTCTCGTGTTTGGACAATCCGGGGACTGGACGCACATCGAGTCTGGTCGATCGCATCTGATGAGGAAAGTTAGCTTCTGTGCGTACTGTATATGAGGACTTTGCGTTGCAGGTGAATGGTAGAAAACCGACAGGAGCCCTTGTACAAACGACATCGTGATATCAGACACCTGGTGAAATGGTTGTAAAATTGTAGAGAACTATTATCATCTTACTTATCCTACCTCCCTGTCCCTGATGACTGTTAGATATATCACTGGTTACTTTTCTCACTGAAACCAAAGAATAAGATTGATTTACTTGACTGTTTTTTCATGTTGTATTCAAGCTACTTTCCGTTATGTGGCCACATTGCGTTGCCAGTGTATGTTACAAAACCAAGAAGAAACCTCATAAATACTTTAATGAGAACAACTTACATACCTAATTGTAATCCAGGTGATTACTACCTATAATGGGTACAGTGAAGGGGACAGCAGTCCCATCTAAGCCATGGCACCGCAGTCAAATAATTTGATTTATTTACAAGATTAGGGTTTATTTCACTCATACATGTATGACGGCTTGCCAAATTAATGGGTAAAAGAAACAACCCCACACAATTCTGGCAATACACAAGACACCCAGTGACATTTTACAGGATGAAAAACAGGAGACCACAGCTTTGGTTTCCTGATGCCCCTTAGCTCAGAGACCCCCAGGGCAAGTTAGTAACCACTAGCCACAAACAAATAAGGGCACCAGAGAAATAATAAATCAACAAAACAGGGTGTCGGTTCAATGAAAAACAAACGTGTTATAAAGTTTAACTCATCTAATGAATATTTGACCTTCAGCCACCTTTTTCAAAAGTGTTTAATTTATCACAGACACAAATCTTTAGCTTAAAAATTTCATACCACAATTTCAAAAATGTTCGCACAAAAAGCCTTCCTTTCACACAGACTATTTTAAGATAGTTGGAGGATTTTCAAGGTGCCCTAAAGCAAGACTGATGTGTTACCTTCGTTATCAACCAGTTTCAAGATGTCTATAGCTTCTTCATCAGCTGTCGAGGTCAAGGTCACCTGAAGGACAGAATACCCTTGAGCCACCTACAACAAAATAGTGGATATTATTTAAGTAACAAGGGGAAAATAATAATTGTTGTGTTGTTTAGCTATTGACTGTGAGCAGATTGGACCACAGACTGGTCTCATCCTAAGTAAGGCACCAAATAGCCATCGAGACAATTCAGTAGGATTCTACTAAAACTTTCTGAACTATTATCTCAGCACTTTCTCAAAAGAAACAAAAATATATTCAGTTACTTTGACAAGACAAATTTGTGATGACAATTGTTGGGACCTACCACTGTAGCTGTTAGTTTGACCCCGTCTACCAGCTGGTTGAAGACCTCACGCTCTGGGTGAGTGAAAGTAGGTCTGGCAAAGGAAGCCAAACTACATCTGGAAGACTAAGGATGGAAAAAAAGATAAACTTAATTTATTAATAACCTTATAAGAGCTACATGTATTAAATCCAGATGTGAATATTTAATGAATATTTAAGTTTGTATCAAACTTACACATTAATCTAAGTTGATTCGTTTAACATTCGCCAATATTTGCTAATGATTTCGGGGCTTTACATTGACCGTCTTCCATACAAATCAAAATAATCTCATAAAAGATGACTCATTATCTGAAAGTTACATCCATCTATGAACACCTCTAAAATATTATTTAAAAAAATACATAATAATACATTATTCAAATATATTAGTTTGACTGATGTTTTTACTTCAAACTTTCCAGTTGAAGGCAGTCCTGACATTAATATCCTAGGTGGGTCATTTTAACTGTTTCCATACATGCTTACCTGGTTAGGTACATAGAGAAGCTCGTCAGGTACAGGACGGATGTCGGGCGCGTATGTGGTTTCGGTGTTCCCATAATCAACAAATGTCACCGTCACAGTCTGAAATGAGAAATTATATCAAGCAAGCTTAAATGCTATTTTCTTGGTATTTCAAGTTAGCTTTATCTAAATAATAAATACATCCTTCCTCAGTACGGTTCCACGGTTTTACAAATAAACCACACCTGATTTGTTTTGTTTTTCTTGATTGTGGTTTTACGCCGTTCTCAAGGTTACTTCACTTGTATGATGGCTTATCAGCCCAACTCGTGAAGGAAACCACCGTAAACGTTTAATGGCAACATGCAAGACAGGACAAAACATTTACATAACAGGACACCACATAAGTCTGCATCCTGTGCACCTTAGCTCAGAGAGCACCGGGACACAGGAGGCTCCCTCCCAACTACTCGCAGCCACAACTGACATAAACCATACATACCGGTAATCAAGGAATCAAATTACTAACTAGTAGCAAGGCATGAAATGTTCACAAAGACAGGAAATTATGTACTATAAGTTATTGTAAAAACATAGATAAATATAAAAATATAACCAACCATTAGATTTGTTACTTAACTGTCAGACAGGGGAATGTTTCAAAATTGAATTTGTTTGAGGTTTTACGGCATACATGTACTTAAGATTAATTCACTCATAGGACTGCCTGCCAGACTAATGGGTGAAACCCACCCTACTAAACGGCACTGGCAACACAGATATCGTAATACATTTGCAGGACGATAAACAGGAGACCACCACAAATCAGCTTCCTGATGCCCCATAACTCAGACTGTATCAGGGCACAGTAAGCGCCCTGTCAGAAAAGAGAACAGAGATAAAATCGTCTTTTTTCTCCAAATTTCCATGAGCTGGGGATGTCAACCATGACAACCTAAGAAAATAATAATCCTCCATCATATTTCATAACAGCGTTACATTTAGAAATCATATATCAAATGACTCAATTTTTTTTTTACTCAAACTTTTTTTGGTATAATACCAGGGTTCGAATTTGGGGAAAATCTAAAGTTTCTAAGATCTAGATCTAGTTTCTTAGATTTCTAAAAATCTAAGATCTAAAGTTTTTACCAGTCCATCTGAGTTACCAGTCTGTCAAACGGAAAGCCATTACTACTAATTAGATCCAAAATAGCAGTGTGGCATATTTTCCACTCGTTCACTTGTCAAAGATAAAATACTTGAAAAAAATATAAGTAAGGCTAAATGTCCTTAAATATATATATATATTAAGTGTAGGCTACAATTATAAGTAAGCTTCATGAAAGGAAAATAAAATTTTTAGTTCACTTTTCCCTTTTTACGCCCATCTGTGAAAGAAACAACCTCAGTCGCGGTAAAGTTTGACAGTCCTGAGTTGTCACATGCTCGGCTGCTAGACTGAGAATCAACTCGTTCAGCAGAAAGATGGCGGGTCAGTTTTCATTCAACCAGAGACCGCGGTCATATCTAATGCTTACAAGCAGGGGTTTTACAAATAACTTTCTGCAAATCATTCACATTGCAAACAATTTTATCTCAGATTTAATTAAAATTCAGACTAAAATTTTAAACCAGTCCGACGGACTGGCTTCAGGGTGATCTTGCCAGTCCGTCAGAATTTTTACCTGTCTCGGACTGACGGACAGGCGCCAAAATTCGAACCCTGCAGACAATAAACAGTCTCCTTAATAATACCAGTCATGTCTCCTACCTGATCGTGGTTGACCTGCTCAACTTCAGCTCGGTACCAGGAATCATCGAACGGAGCAAGGATTATGTCCCCTTTGTTAACCACAGAACAGGCGGGGCTTTTTAATGCTTGTAATCTGCAACAGAACATGAATCCATTGATTGATTTCTAGATTTGCTGAGAGGCTTCTGTTTGTTTAAAGCTTTCATTTATTTTTCTGTTAACCCAGAGCCCAGAGCCCAGAGCACCTCCTACCTGGTAGCTTAATCCCATGATAAATTTAGATTTCAAATATTCAAAGCTATTTGGTAATCACCTGATTGGCTGACCTTTTCTTCAACTGAACCATACAATGGATTCATACCACACACAACTGGGATTTGACCTTTATACTATGCGGATTGATTGATTGGTGTTTATTAAACGCTGTGCTCAAAAGTATTTCACTTATATGACGGCGCTGTATTCCAACAGTAGACAGCCGCTCTTAACACAACCATAAAATGTGTAGTCACTTTAGTGTTTTTGCTGTTGGAAAGATAATGTTTCTCCAGTCCTAAGTATGACAGCATGAATATAATCTGGAAACATACTGCCCTAAGCCAGAAGGCTCATACTATGATGAACAGTCATGTAAAAGGAGATTGCAGTCAATCCTTACATATTGATTATTTTTGTCTTCATCTCTATAATACTAACCTAAGTTTAGTGGTGAATTGATTGAAGACGGCTTCTTCAGCCTCTGTCCTAGCAATCTGAACATTGAACGATCCATCCTCCTGCATGTCATCCAGGACGTACACTTCAAATTTACTACCTGAATATCATTAAGATCAATGTTTACATACTGTATAGTTTGTCTTACTGGTTATATCAGAACTATAGAGCAGGGGTCAATTGCACCAAATCCTGTACCATAATAAAATTACATCACAG
This sequence comes from Katharina tunicata, assembly GCA_032466195.1. NCBI lineage: Eukaryota > Metazoa > Mollusca > Polyplacophora > Chitonida > Mopaliidae > Katharina > Katharina tunicata. Next base: position 11,299 of record JAVFBZ010175973.1, on the reverse strand, counting down.
CCAGTAACATTTCGTATGACATTTTTATTGCATGCCACATTTATTGAAAGTGGTTTAGATCGATGTCTAAGCTTTTTTTAGGATAGCATTCCACTCTAAGATAAATTCACTTTGACTAACATCAAGAAAGATACACTTTATATCGTCACCCTTCCTTAATTTTTGTCAATGTCTCATACCATACTGAATTAACTCCCATCAAGTGTTCTTGAGCAGTATGTCACATTCTATGATGTTAATTAAGGAAAAATGTGTTACTTTTGGTTTGGTGCAGTTATATGATTGGACCGGACAATTGCCGTGTGATGTTATAACTCAAACAAAAGTAGCATATCCCCGGAACTGGAATGAAATTCCTGAAATCTCTTGCATCACATGATGCTACTTACTGGCCATATATAGGCCAGAAACACTGCTGACAAGAGGAGTTGGGACTAATTGTAATTGAGTATTCAATTACAGTTATCTTCCTTTGGTAATTGTAATCAGAATTGGGTTTTACAGATTTTGGCATATTGTAATCGTAAATGGAGAATCGGAGCAAAGTGTAACATTGTAATAAGGTTTTCATGTAATAGAAATGGAATTCTCTGCATAATGCAATAAAAGTTTCCAATCAAGGATTATCAGTTTTACGTTGCTAACGCCTAAACGAAAATAAGATAAGAAATTTGTCATCTACCACAAGTTTCTTCTCCATGAGATGTTTGTTAAGACAAAGAAGATTCCTAATCAGAGTTTTCCAAACAAATTTGACAATTACACAAACCATATCAGCCCTTACTTTCAATAAAAAAACAATTTCTTACCTGGAATAAAGATAATCCTTGGTAACCTAGCAAATAGTGAGATGTCATCAATTTCCGACGGGTCACAGGTTTGTACATGCTCTACATCTTCATCAGGTCGAAAACTGTCACCCTGTCCACCACATTCATCAAGTTCTAGACCAATGCTCTCTAGCTGCGAAATGTTGTTGGTGGACAAAGACAGGAACTGTAGCTCACTGCACTCAGCGATTTCAACAACACGCTTAAGTTCTGTTTCTTCTTTGTCACGACCACACAAGTACCCAAGAGATTTGTCTTGGATTTCTGGTTTCAAAATGGAATCTTTAACATTAATATCTTCTAAGGAGTTGCTGACAGACTTGGTTAGTTTAGGATAGGATTTGACTTTCACTTTAATGGGAATCTCTTCTGTTTCTGTCAGTAAGGATTTCACTGATGTCTGCTCTTTTCCATCTAAGGAATCATGGTGGTCAAGTGCTTCATCTGAAGGCGTCACAGTGGAAGACTCAGATGTAGGCTCGTCTGAACCGCGCGATTGTAAATCACAAGCCAGATCTTGTAGAAAGTTGCTATTATGCGAGTCATGGCCATGGTCTTCAGATTCGTCCCCAACGTCAACGGAGGTTCCGTTCACACAGAAATGGGAGACGACATCTTGGATTATGTTTGCCACAACTGCCTGGGCTTCTTGTTCTAAGGAACGCGATTTAAGTTTAGTGGATTTCTGAGACAGGAAAGATGCTGGCGGTTTACCAACTGGTGGGCGAACAACACCCGAATAAGAGTTTCCACTTGGTATCCAGGTACTTTGTCGTTCCTCTTGAGAATTCACAGGTAGACTTGCCACTCCACTCATACTCTCTACCTGTGCTACAGTGTACACCCTTGCAGGCAGGGAAGATTCTAATTGACAGCTCTCAGCAACGAGCTCTTGGTTAAAAATCTGCTGTTGAATCTGGAAGAATTCTCCCAAAAGTTGCTCTGTGGAATCCACTGGTATTCCTTCACCTCCTCTATTGTCCTCATCTCCATCCTGAAGGCCTATACTGCTGAGGAATGACAAGCCTTCATCAACTGGCTCCTGGGAGCTCTGGTCACTTTGAGTATCATTGTTTCTATTGTCTTTACTTTGAGTATCACTGTTTCTATTATCTTGAGAAGACGTCTTTTGGTCATCTTGAGAACCAGATGTTTTCCGAATATCTTGAGTTGAGGATGTAGTCTGTCGAGCATCTTTTGATTTAGGAAGGATGTTACGGATATCTTGAGATTTGTAAACAACGTTTCTAATATCTTGTGAAGGTGGTTCAGATGTTGAGGGCTCTTTAGATTTCCGCTCTTCTTGGGTGTCAATTTTGTCCTTTTCTGAGCCCTGAGGGTCACTTTGTGCCCCATTATCACTGCCTGAAGTTAGTCCTGACTTTTCTTCCACTATGGTCTCGTCGCTGTGTTTCACAGTAGATGACACAACTTTGAATGAACTTGGTAAATTCTCATCAGATAAGCGAATATCTCTGCAGGTAATAGCCTCTTTCTGAACCTTACTTTCAGCTGAAACAAAGGGATTACAGATTTTTAATTTAAAATTGAGTTTGCAAAGTATTTTATCCCAAACCTGGCAATTTGAAGAAGTGTTAATCTATTTTTGTCATTTAATTTGGGTTACACCATGTGCTTCTTTTTTGGGAGATAAGGAAAGGTTTATAAAACTTTTTAAAACTTTTAACTGTAATCGTGACACTGAAAGGTTGATGAACTTAAGCCATTTTTAACATTGTTTGAATCAAAAGGGATGTTAAACATAATTTTCCTAATTGAAATTTTTTATCTGAAAAATGTTAACGTTATGTCCTCAAAACAAAATAAATTATAAAGAAATGAATATTAATTCACAAGTGACCTAAAAACTATGACATCTGATGAGAGGTAACTTCTCAAACAAACCTCTCTCTTTGACCAGCTGGTTTACATCAATGGTATTGTTATCTTCCTGTGACAGCTTTAGCTCCACCAACCAAAAACTGTGGCTGTTATCAAGTTTCTCCTGTCAAAATAAGTTTAAAAAAAAGCTATTAGTTGATAAAACTACAACATAAGTGGAACTATAGGCATAACAGTTAAAACAAGAAGACAAATTCATCTATATCCTACACCCATCTAAATGTCTGAATTAACCTTGTGGGGAATTACCCGAATACAGTATGGAATATAACTGTTTCATTAACTTTAGTCAGATTATTTAATCTCCATCAATTCCCAAATAGCAACAGAAAATAGTTCAAATTTGCTGAGTGTACCAGATTTTATGAATAATTCTAACCCTCTTGGAGTTACGTCCCCTTTGCAAATATACTGAAAAACGCAGGCAGGTGTTCATTGGTTGCAGTGCGTCAATAACCTCTCTTATGTCTGTGAACATACTCCCCCAATCACAACAACAACTGGTCAGTTGTCAATGACATACCCAAATAACTTTCACAAAGGCTGCTGTGCGAAGGGGGTAGTAAAATAAAAATTCATAAAATTTTGTTTAGGGGTTATCCTAAATGACGCCCAATCATTAAAGATTACTTTGATTGAATTCTCAAAATAGTACTTGATGCTTTCACCCGATATGCCCATAAACTGCGATCGCTAGGCCTATCACGTGACCCAAAAATCTGAAACTTCTCATGTTTAGAGAGTTGTTCCTGTCTGTTTGGAATAACATATTGGATACTAGACACCTTTAATCTTTATATTTATCGTATGTTATACCAGAATGTCTTCAAATGTAATATTCATTGATAAATTTACGTGTTAAGGGCGATGGAATTCAGTGAATCATAAAATCGACAGCAGTCCAACATTTTTTAAAGTTTGATTTTGGCTTTACAAATTGAACAGATATATATATTTTTTCTGAGAAACGGTATGACAAATAGTCCGTAATATTGTTTTTGTCTTTTTTAGCTAAGTTTCAATTAATAAAAAAAACTTCATGTGTTGAACTGGTTTTCATTGTCGACTTGGCAGGGGGTGGGGGCAATCCCTTTAGTAACAGCCACGTTCCAAGCAAGGAGAACTGATGCAAGTGGCCTATTTTTCGTTTTATCAGATTAGAATGGTGTTTAAAACCTCCGTATCGGTGAAAGAGTGGGTGTTAGTTACCTCTGCCGTCATTTTGGTACCTCGTCAAAAACCTAGATATCTCGGGTTTTGACTCGGTAACAAAATGTCGTCATAGGTAACTAACACCCACTCTTTTACCTCTACGTCGTTGTTAAACCCCTTAATAGTGATAGTTTTGCTCATATGCTCCGAAAACAAAGGCAAACATTAACTTTGCCAAATTCCAATTATTTTCCATGGAAATCATTTTTTAATGGTACTATTTCACCACTTGCTTCATATGAATGCCAAATTTCAAGAATGGTTTTGCAGTTTTGCCCAAGAAACCAAGGATTATCTCAATTCTTTCTTAATTCAACTTATTTCCATGGAAACTGAATTTCTTTCGATTGAAATCTGTAAATATCAAAAGGCACTAGTTCACCACTTGCTTGATATGTATATCAAATTTCATAATAATACATTATGTGGTTTTGCAGTTATGCTTTGGAAATGAAATGTGACAGACTCATTATTAACTATAACAGAGTTTAGACCAAAAAATGTTTCAGCAATGGTTTAAATCTTCCAATTTTTAGTTTCATAGCCATCCTACATAAAAAAAAAGTGTACCTTTTTGATGAATTTCCCGTCCACCAGCTTATCTCGGACCATATCATTGAACATCCACTTTGCATCATGGGATAGGTCTTCAGAGACTCCTGACAGACGACACTCCAGAGCCTGAAATGATCGGTTTTATTTTAAATTTAATTTGTATTGTAAGATTGAGAATGTGGATATAAATGAAATGCTGTTTTTGTTTCTAAATCAGCCTAAACTCTTGAGAAATCCCTATATGTTTAATCCTAAATAATCCTCCTCGAAAATAAAATAAAATAAAATACATATTCAATTAGACAAATTTAATAATGAAATTAGAAATTGTGTTTGTTTGTTTGTTTGAATAGGGTTTTACGCTGTACTCAAGGTTATTCACTTATATGACGGCGTGCCAGCCCAATAGCTGTAGGAAACCACCGTAAATCACACTGGCAACACACAAGACAGGATAAACATTTACATAACATAAACAAAACATAACAAGACACCACAACAAATCGGCATCCTGTGCCCTTAGCTCAGAGAGCACCAGGGCATAGGAGGCTCCCACCCAACCACCCGCAATTAGAAACTTAAAAAAACATTTGAGCACACAAAACTCACCTCAACAAATAAATCATAACTTTTGTACTTGTAAGATCAAGCCAAACATAAAACCTTATCCCGGAACAGTAAGCTTTTTTAAAACAAAAAAACCTTAACCTCAATAATTATGTCTTCAACAATCAACCAGCAAAATCACCTCGGCAAAAAACAACAACAAAAAAACCCCTCTGTACCAATGAGCTAAACTAAAAACATAACCGTATAAAGTAGGTTTCTGATATAAAAGGCAGTGCCTTAACTGAACATCGACAAAGAAACGAACATAGATATTTCTATAACACCTATGCTTCCAGTCGTAACGGCAAGCTAAAAACACGTTATGCTCTCCTAAGCCATCATCCTCAGAACAAAAAAATCTCTTTGTGAAATGAGCTCCAGAATTGAACAAAATAACCTTATTGTTGTTAATACTTTGAAACGATACAAATCTTGCAGCCGACTTTATGAAAGAAACATTATCTGGAAAAAAAATTCATGACAGATTTTTTTTTATATCTCTCAGGAAACATTCCACCAAAATCTGTAAATGAATGGATTAAAAACCACTTTGAAATTGAGGATCTAAATAAAATAGATAAACACTTAATATCAAAACATTTATTTGCACATGTCTTATTTGTCTCATCACACATTCTGAAATTTGTTTTGGAATAGGCTATATTTATTTTTCATAAATAGAGAAAGACAATTTTGCATGATTTGAACTCTGGCTAGTCGGGCCATGGCCACAAACTTTCATCCAAGTTAAGGCTGTGAATCTTTCTAGAAGCACTCTTTTTTGTTATTTATAGATGTTACCATCAGACATGTTTATTGTTTGGATGATTTCTACTTAAAACTGATAAAAAAAAATTATCTGAGTTTTTTCAATCAGCATGATTTCAATGTGATCTAAAGGTGTGCAGCAGATGAAACAATTAGAATGGTGTACGTGATGGGTATCAGTAGGCTTGAAGAATACCTTATAATCCAATATCCCTGTTACAGAGAAATTGACACCTTTGTATCCAAAAAATCTACACTAGCCATACTTATTGAAGGTTGAAGTGGAATGTTTGTTGGTTTAAAGTGGAGATGAAGAGATTTAGATAATCTCTAGAATGCTGCCAGAGGATAAATATATCATCCAAATATCTAAGGTACAACAGGGGCTGTTTAGTACACACTTTCCAAGGGCTTTATTTTCCCAATCTGCCATAAAAACTGAATCTTTTGCCCATAGCACAGCCTTTAATTTTTTGCTACACTTGACCATTGAAAAATACTATTTATGGAACATTTATGGAAATTTGCTGCCCAAAAACAGCTAGGTTAACTAAAATACGGTTTAACCAATTTAGATAAAACTGTGAGTTAGAATGCTAAATAAAATATATGAAAATTAATATACTATCAGTAATGCAATATAGACAGTAATTCTGAAACTAAGGTTATTTTAATAATAAAAAAAAAAATCCATTGCTTAAAATTTCTAGGTACATGAATCTAAAATAATAGTATTTACACTAAAAACGTTACAATTTTTTTAAAAAGAAGGGTAAATATGACAAAGTGAAAATGAAGAGAAAACATTGATTATATATATACAGAGCTAGTGATTAGAGCTACTTAACAAAAACAGGTTACACTATCGATCTAGATTTGAATTGGGACTTGAACTATACACAATATCAAATTCAGACGAAATTATCTGTTTTTTGTTCTTCAGTATTCTATTGGAGAGTAAACATCTACTTAGTGCGTATTGAGAAGATGATCTGCAGAACAAACCGAACCATGGAACTTCCTGAGAACTGTACACTTGTTATCGACAGACATGTTTGCTGATAGCAACATAATCTCTCATTTAGACCGTTGTACAAAAATAGATGTAAATTTATTTAAGCTGCTTTATAATGGCCCAGGGAAGTGTTTCGAGAATAAGCTGTGAAAACTGAACTAAAAATCAATATGCTTAGAGACAGCAGCTTCACTGTCGCTTTATGTTATGTTCCCAAGGAAACAAAGTAGAACTCTCCACTTATAACTGAGCTGATCCATGAGTTGTGAAAATGTATTAGCTGGAGAGTTATCTTTTCTTGACTGACCTAATTATTACCTAACCTAGATTAGAGGTGAGCCAATCAAATTGCTTTACTGTTGCTATCTCAGAAGGAGGCTGTAGAATATAGCCCAGATTTCCCGGTGAATGCTAAAGGCTGCACCACAACAACAAGCCCCATTTACCACTGACAGGGAGTCTAGATTCACAAAAATAGAATGGATTGATTCACAAGATATCTTACCGACGTTACAGGAGGGGTTAGCACACAAACTGCAGGAGCCTAACATCCATCATGTTTTAAGAGGGTCACACACCAGTTTTTAAGGTATGAGGTAGATACTGTGCAATAAGTAAAAATACCAACAATTTATATACCAAGTTGTTGTGGTCAGAAAGATTTTTGAGATCATCTAACTTAAAAAGTAGATATTAATGCTTATCACTGCTGCACAATATAAAAATTTAGGTGGCAGTACTATATATTTTGTGGATTTGTGTATTATGTTATATTGAGCACTCAGTCTCTTACAAAGTTGCTGCGTACATTGTTGAGACAACTGTTCCTCAGTTGGGTCCAATTTTAAACAAAACTGAAATCTTTGTGAACTTATCTATAGGTCATTTTAATGGTACAGCAAATATATCACATTTTGTTGTTGTAAAGCAATGGAGAATGATGAATAATAACTGGTTTAATTTATTTAGCTAAAGGGATGATCGGATCTGCTTTACTCTAACAAGTCTTATAGGCCAACAGGAAAATTCATAAAAAATCAATAAATGATGTATTATTCAATATTATTATTAATTAATAATTATCCAGCAATTAATTGATAATTTAAGAGATAACTGCTTTTTTGTATGCAAGAGAACTAACAACTTTTGGATTAATAATACAATTTGGAGTCCCATTTAATATTGTTACCCACTTTCGTTAACAGGATTACATGTATAATTACAATTGAGAAACTGCACTGGATGAATTAAATGAAAATTAATTGATTAGCTTTATGTATGAAGAACAGAACCATAGGGTTTCTAGTCTTTTATCTGCTTCCCCCCCCCCCACCCCACATAAAAAAAAAAAAAAAGTTTTCCTGTCAAAGACATGTTATAAAATGTGGCTAAGGGCTTTATGTTTAGAGCTAACAATGGTGCTTACATTCTGCCTTGATCACTTAAGCAACAAACAATCAAGTACCTGCTAACCAATTTAAAATCATATGTAGAGAGGTAAGACAGACCTCTGTACTTGTCACAACATACTCACCAATAGACTACAAAGTCACAAAGGATTCAGGTAGGAAACATGTCAAAAGAAAGGGATTAATTTAATCTCTTAAGCACTTGAGGTGGACGTCAACAAGAAAATAATTGCTTGTAAGCAGGAGCACACATCCTGCGAGTTTCTCATGTCAGATAGTACTATAGAAGAGGGCCCTTTAGAGAAGGGTTTAAGTTGTGAAAATTTGAGTGTAAAAGGTTTTATAATTATGTCCACAAACGGACAATGGGATAAATGTTTATGCCCTGCAGGCATAAACAAGTACTTAAGGGAAGAACTTAACCCTATTACTCCTTTCATTTGGCAGATGTATGAATATTTACTAGTGGTGACTATTGCCTCTTATTTGACTATTGTGATAGAATTACGATGGTCCGAAACATTATTGCGAAACTATTGCACATACCATGAATCATTAGTTAATTACATTTCCTTACTTTGTGTAGATTATCCATGGTCTATAAATGCTCCATTTGAATATATATTTTTACCCCGCGGTGAACGGGTTCTGGATCTTACTCACTCTCTTGTTGGTGCTTTTGTTGATGATGTAACACTAACTAAATGGACTATTTCTCTGTCAATAATGTTAGGATTGTTCTGAAAATTGGTCAATATATATCTTATAGTACTACGCCAGTCATAAAGGAGCCCGAATTTTCAATTTTGCCATGGTTTTCTTAAAAAGCGAGTTTATAAATGCACACAGCACAAATGTCAAGGCTCTAAGGCATGTGTTAATAATACATGCTTCAAAGCCAGCAGCCACATGATTTGTATTTGTTTAAACATGCACACAGCACAAATGCCAAGGTCTTGAGGCAGGTATTATTAACACATGCCTCAAGACCTCAACATTTGTGCCTGAAGCCACAGGTTTCGTATTTGCTGCAGGCCACGAGGTACGTCTCGCAGTAGGGACTTGTTATGTAAAGAGTAACAACACTGGCACAGGGATATGGACAAATGAAAACCGATATATCATCATCATGTTCTTGACAAATTCTCAGAGACAAGTTTACATATAGAAGAAAAGTTATTCCAAAAGATGGAATATAATTAACTTTCTTTCGGGAAGAAGGTCAACTATTTAAACTATTGACAGTTGGTACAACTAGGGTGATAGACTAACACATAATCAAAACATTATCGATAGTTTATTAAAACATGTAGTCCCGAGGAGGCATCTTGATATCATTTCTTGCTGACGATTCTCAATGGTAAGTTTATGTTTTGATTGTCAATGAGGATCAAATGTTGAGAGACAGGCTGATAAAATAACATAAACTGTTGAACGCCGACTGCTTAGCCAAAACAAGGACTTAAAATAATCCATTCAAGGGAGATCACTAATCAATTTTTTCAAATTATTATTTCTTGTTAAATCTATATAATTTTATTCAAATTTTAAAAATGAATACAATACTTGGAATTGAATAAAATGAAAAGATAATATTGTTCTAATACTTTACTTTATATAAAGCCCTTTTTTTTCATGTCGGTTCAATATCTAATAATAATATTCATTATAAATCCTGGATTTTCATTTGTAAGTTTTTGTAGAATTTGAATTTTTAACTCTTTGTTACAATAAAACAACAACAACTGACTGATAAAACATTATGCTCTTGGTTAACCGAGTGAATATGCTATCCGTCTGCTTTATTTCCCATTTTGGTTTGTAAATCATTTCTCATCCCCAATCACATCTTAACGTATATGTATTCAGAAGATTCAACCGGCCGGCTCCAAGGGCTTATATAGAGTCCATGTGTCCTTGCTGGCTATTACAGCCCTTTCTTACTGGAAATTTACCTTTATTATATCAGTTTGTGGCTTTTAAAGTGCCTGTAACAAAGCAGTTTGTGAATAATCTGCTGGAGACAAAACTCTGTTTACCGGTTCATGTGGCTGAGGAATAAACGGTATGGCAGGCTTGAAAGTGAAAGTAGCCAATGGTTGAAACACAATTCTGATGATAAAATAGCGATCATATAGGGTGGCAAGTATGATTTTTTTTACACATATAGCAGAAAATAATTAACATTATATTGGGGATAATAATTTCTATTACATCAGGACACTCAATTTTCAGTGCAGCATTTGACCACATGCGTTTCTGTGAGGTTCACAGTTTTTGAGCAAGGGAAGCTGAACATGTACCAGTAGCTGTTAGCGCTCTAACAAAGATTAACTTAGACAGAAAAGCAACATAAATAAATTAATGAAAGTACGGTGCAGTTTCAAAGTAACTGACAGCTTCTTTCAATACAACGACTTCCATAATCCGTTATACCTATACTTATTCCATCCTCATTTTTAATTTCGTCTTTGTAACTATTAGTATATACATGTCTTAACACTCTTAATAGATTCATTGATTTCGCATAGCTTTAATAGATAAATAATATACATACATGTATCTAAACACACTTAATAGATTCATTGATTTAGTAGAGCTTTAATAGATAAATAATATACATGTATTAACACTCTTAATAGATTCATTGATTTCGTATAGCTTTAATAGATAAATAATATACATGTCTAAACACACTTAATAGATTCATTGATTTAGTATAGCTTTAATAGATAAATAATATACATGTCTTAACACTCTTAATAGATTCATTGATTTCGTATAGCTTTAATAGATAAATAATATACATGTCTTAACACGCTTAATAGATTCATTGATTTCGTATAGCTTTAATAGATAAATAATATACGTGTCTAAACATACTTAATAGATTCATTGATTTAGTATAGCTTAAATAGATAAATAATATACATGTCTTAACACTCTTAATAGATTCATTGATTTCGTATAGCTTTAATAGATAAATAATATACATGTCT
>JAVFBZ010175961.1:6997-32014 GCA_032466195.1 Katharina tunicata | reverse complement strand
ATTGGGTAGTCTGTGCCTGATGGCCTCTGTGACTTGGTGTGTGCCTACTGGCCTCTTAGACTATTGGGTAGTCTGTGTCTGATGGCCTCTGTGACTTGGTGTGTGCCTACTGGCCTCTTAGACTATTGGGTAGTCTGTGTCTGATGGCCTCTGGGACTGGGTCTGTGCCTACTGGCCTCTTGGACTTTAGGGTGGCCTGTGCCTGCTGGCCTCTGTGACTTGGCGTGTGCCTAATGGCCTCTGGTCTCTGGGTCTGTGCCTGCTGGCCTCAGTGACTTTACGGTGGCCTGTGCCTGCTGGCCTCTGTGATTTGGCGTGTGCCCAATGGCCTCTGGTCTCTGGGTCTGTGTCTGCTGGCCTCAGTGACTTGGCGTGTGTCTAATGGCCTCTGGCCTCTGGGACTGGGTCTGTGCCTACTGGCCTCTTGGACTTGGTCTGTGCCTGATGGCCTCTGTGACTTGGTGTGTGCCTAATGGCTTCTGGCCTCTGGGACTGGGTCTGTGCCTACGGGTCTCTTAGACTTTATGGTGATTAGCGCCTACTGGCCTTTGGGACTTGGTCTGTGCTTACGGGTCTCTGGGACTTTTCTTCACCTAACATTTACCTTTAGGGTAAGTTTATTGTATGAATTGTACTCGCCGTAAACAAAATTGTGAATAAGACTCTGCTTTGACTCAGATTTTATTTTATTAACTACATTTTCCTCTCACATAATGTTATTGGAAAATTATTGCTTTACATAGATAATTATAGGCATAAGTTGATTGGCCTGTAGACTATGTTGTCTTCGATATATTACTTTCAATTTTAATTTGCAGTAATTGAGCATCCGTTATTCAATGACGTCATCTCTTAAGGGCTAGATGTAGTTGGTTGATGTGGTAGGTCTTTACATCCATGCTGCCTCACTTTCATTTCCATCGTCTTAAGTGGATAGTAATTCTGTTTCCATGGCCACCAGAAAATATTGGAATAAGCTGAGTTCTGAAGAAAAATGACACCATCATTTAGCGAAGAATTTTAGGTCAATATATGAATATCATTTCAGGTAAAAAGTTACCTAAATACCCCAAAATCATACATTTTGTGTTATTACAGAATCACACGAGTTATAGATATTATCAGAAGCCTATTAACTAGAAGTATGCAACTCCCATATAGTAATGTTCACGGCATTGTAGAACAATAAGAAACAGTGACGTCACATTACAGCCCCTTTTCGTTTTAGTTGCGGGAAATTCTGGGAATTATTTGAGACTCAAAAGTTGTGTGAAAATGTACATCTGTCAAAGAAGTGCGATTTCACCTCTACTTTTCGCATTATTCTATTTGTTTTTATCAGAAATATACATACATTCTTATAATATATATTATACAAAAAATAAATTTTGTAAAATAGTAAGTTGACAAAAAAATGCAAATTATATTAGTGTGATTGTAGAGGAGTTTTACCGTTCAGCTTTTAAGAGGTGACGTCCGTCAAAACTAGAAATTTCCCATCGTGCATCATTTTAAAAGTTGCGCTCTTCTGGATTTTCTTGTGTGATACGTCACATCATGTGTTATAACACAGAGCTCGGTATACAATACCGGGTAGCCCGTCTATATGGGAGTTGCATACTTCTAGTTAATAGGCTTCTGATATTATGCATACAAACTAGTGTAACATAGGGCCGTACCACCATGACTTGTGACGGCCAAACTATATTCTATGACTTGTTCTTCGAAATTTCTTTAATTTTATCAAATCTAATGAATTTGTACGTTTTTTTTATATATTTACTTTATTTTGTTTGTATTTGTTTTAGTATCGTTTTCTTAATTATTATTATTGTTATGTGTTTATGGTTATGAGTTGAGAACTACATACCACTTGTGACGTATCTTTTGTGTAGACGCCATTAGGATTGGTAAGGGAGCAGTCGTTGTACCAGAAACCAGATTTGCCCCTCTCGGCACAGCTAGCCACATAGTTGTCATTGTCTCTGTCTATTGTCGAGAACGCCATGTTATTTAAACCAGTCCAGGAGTCGGTTCTGATTGATAAGTTAGTCACATGGAATTCTTTATATTAGCTTTTATAGTCTTATAGATCAATATAGTAAGTAACAGCATATGACGTAATGATATCATCTTTATCACATAAACCATTCAAAAACTTTAACAGTAAAGTCCGACCTTGGAAGTGGTTTATGTGCTCAATTAAAATGTACATATCATATTTGATTTGATTTCAAATATGATGTAATTAAGCATGCCGGCGTGCTGCAGTGGGCCTACTGACTGTCATGTCGTAACTCAAATACCTCCACATCTTACAGGAATTCAAGCTTGAGAGCTACAACAGTTACAGGCATTGCGTTCAGGCAGTACAACACAATCAATAAAAAAATATATTGCATTTGTATTTATAGTTGCGTGAACAAACAAAGTCAAAAGTCTGAATACCCATATCGCGTTGTTTTTCGAGGAGTGTGTACATTTGAAGAGTTTCTATTAATTTTATGGCCTCGTTTAATAACTCTGATTCGAGGTCCACGGCGTCATTCAGGTTATACCACTCGGTGACGACGTGTCAAACCAACAGCGTCACTGGCGTGGCTGCAATTAACGTCTATACTTTATTGAGCTCTTTCCACTTTTAGTGGCATCTAGCACAGAGCCAATACACGACACTGAACGTGACTTCAGAGCCAATCTGCAGTCATAGTGCCAATCAGACGAGCAGGGCACACGAAACTTGCCACAACGACCTTCAAACAGGAAGTCGTCTGTCAGTGAATTATAATAAATATATGACTGATCCTCAAATAAATACAACCATTACAAAACTGGCAAAGAATCTCTCCAGATATACTGCACAAAGGCGCCTCCTGTCGGCCAATCTCTCGTGCCGTATTGCAAAAATTGATAATAAACGTACAGACCCACAAACCCACGCCATTATATCTGTTGTAGACCTTTACTGCGAGTAGGCCATTAGATGCAGCAATTCTTGCTTTGGCTCGAGGATAAGTGGATCTAACTAAGATTCACCAGTCATGAACTGAGCGACTTGGTGTTTTACCTTGCCTTTAAAACAAACCTCATCAATGTACATGTAAGATATTTATTGATTTCACTTCTGTCGTTCGCTCTCCTGGCGATTGTGCCACCGATAACAAGGTGGTGCTAATTACAAAAGATCACTGGAAATGGATGTATTCTATTTGAAAAATTGATTGATTGGTAGACTGGAGCTTGACGCCGTGCCAAAAGCCATTTACATGACGGCTTAATGGTGTAACCCAGCAGCTTCTGGGAAAATAACGTCTATACTGGGGATATATTGCCCTTAGCCAGAGGGCTCGAACGTTTTCGAATGATGTCGGAATTGAACAAAGAACCCATGCATTGGAGACAACGATTCTGAGGTTTAACGGAAGCCGACACAAAACGTTCACCATTACTTTTGCGCAGATATAGGGATGTCACATCAACGCAGGGATTTAAAGTCAGGGCCTTCTTTGTAAAAGCTACTCCAAACTCTACCAAGATCAATAAAGATCTCTCAACAACTACCAGACATGTGCGGGTTTCGATTTTAAGTCACACAAACATTCTTATCTTGGTGCTTTGAAGTTATATAGTTACTTAGCATCAAACATGTACAATAATTTTGAATGTGATACTTACTCTTGAGGGAAGAATGCATCTCCAGCGTCTCCACTAAACTTTCCGACATGAAGTCGATAACTGTCATTTACGGTACCAAGAGAGAAATGGTCATAGAGAGCATGCGCGGAACCCCCTTCCCAATCAGTCATGTCAACCCGTAGCTCCATATGATCAATGTCGGCGATTGCTTTTATGTATTTGTTTCCGTACCAGTATTCCTCCATGATATTCCCGAACCCGTACTCGTAGTCAGTCCAGTTCCGGTTAAAGTCAACTGTGCCGTTTTGACGCCTGTGGGAAGAAAGCTGAAAAGTTCAGAAAATTATTTCCATATTCGCTGGGAGTGCACCAGGATCTGACAGTGACCAGTGTGCTTTTCCGGCAAATAAACCCGTCAACAGCACCAATAGGCAATTTATTGTTAACATTTAGATAACATAAAATATTAATAATGTCCAGAAAGGTTCACGTTGGGCAAATAAAAAACCACCTTGTTTTTTCATCACACAATTTTTCCAAATAAAGATATCCACTGTCTGGTGGTTATACCCTGGTCACAAATTTGGCTCTCTTACTCGCTCGGACTGTATGTAGGTCGGTCTACAAGCTACAAGCGGAATATCGTGGACTTTCTGGGTTCTACCCAGTTTTCTTCTCACAATAAAGCTGGCCAATGGTCTGTAAATGGGACATATAGTCCTGTTGATCTTATATCGGAAAATAGATAAACAATATTTGATGGTTATTTTGTGTGACTATGTCTTGAACAGCAAAGGTGTGTTAATATTTCTAGCAGATTTGAACGAAAGAAGACAGTTTATAATAAAATTAGTATCCCTTACCATGTACCATGTACAATGTGTCAAGGTGGTAGTCTGGCTTCCTTCACCCATTGGGCTGGCATGCCGTTAGATAAGTGAAATAGCCTTAAGTAGGCCTACGGGATTATATTCTAATCAAACAAACAAAAAGAGTTTAACTACTGGTATACCTCGTATAACTATCCTTCAAATTAAGTTACGGTTACTTGCAGGTTTAAATGCGCATTCGGCCCCATTCGTGGGCTGTATAGAGGCGTGTGTTTTTTAACTTGGTCGGTAGTCATAAGTTGTCAAACGTGGGTGGTTGGGTGGAAGCCTCGTGTGTTCTGGTGCTCCCTGAGCTAAGGGGCACAGGATGCTAGTGTCCTGTTCTGTAAATGTTTTGTCCTGTCTTGTGTGTTGCCAACGTCGTTTACGGTGATTTCCTTCGCGGACTTGGCTGGCACGCCGTCATATAAGTGAAATAACCTTGAGTACGGCGTAAAGCCCCAATCAAACAAACAAATAATATCAAGTTGTCACACAGACCTAATCGCAGGTAGGTATACCACTTTTCAGGTTCCTGGCATTTCAGGGGATAGTAGACTTGGGCTTATGCACATTTAGGGGTCGGTATAGATGCACCGAGTTATGCACCATTATTATAATAAGCCTACTATGTAATCCATATATAACAGGGTCGGTACTGTTATAACTCAAATTTTGGGGTTATCTATATTCATTTTCTTCACTGCACAGTAAATGAGTTGGTTTTGAAAGTGGAAAAAAGCTTGAAGTCTACCTTTGAAAGACAGTCCAACCTCCCCCGTCAGTCGTCATGTCACAATACACGACGAAAGGTTCATGATAATGTGGACTGATTTGATAAAGTCCGCTGACGTGGAAATCATGGTATCGTTTTAAATCACAGCAATCTTCCCATGGGTAGCCCGAGTCTGTGAAGGGAGGGTATTGAGGTTTGCCTGAGACAGGTGTCGGCAGAGTTACTCCCCTTTCTTTAATATCAAAACAAAGACAAAATGTTCATAAGCCACATTATTTCAGATTTACAGACAGGCGTCATATAATAAGCTGTGGAAAAAAATTGTGTTTACAACCATGGAAGTATGTGCGATTTAATTTCTTGTCCGATATGGCTCTATTGTGCAATACATTATGATTTTATGTGTAGAATTAATACTGTTCAAACTAAATATGTTTTATGCCACTAATGAAACAGTAATGGCACGCGAGACACGCTTATAAGCTTGGCTAAGGACAGTATGTTTCCAGATTATATTCATGCTGTCATACTTTACCCTTGAGGAATATTATCTTTTCCAACAGCAATAACACTTAATTGACTTCACATTTATGGATGTGTAAAGAGTCGCTGTGTACTGTTGGAATACACTGCCGTCATATAAGTTGCATGCCCTTGAGCAATGGCGTTAAACAATCAGTTCCCAATTGTACAAAAAATGATATATGTTCAATAAAGATCCCCTAAACCAAACCAATAATGAAGCTCATCCACACGCGTGACGTCGTCATTATGTTAAAATCTTCCAAACAAACTTAACAAAGGACAGTAGTTAAATTTCAAATAACCAACGAAACGTTCTTTGAACGTAAGATTTACTTACCTTGAGGTATACTTAACACCAGGGTACTGTAACCTATATATTGACAGAAAGTCGAAGTAATTTAGCCACATAATTTATGTTGTTGACATGAAAGGCTAACAATTTTCAACCAATAAACTATTATTTTCGTTACTTCGGATAGGCCTACAGTCTATTGTGTATATTGTATATAATAGATAATAGTGATCAAAGATTGATGCTCGACTCAACATGATTCACAACATGATTCAAGTCAGTAAATCTATAGCTTGAATTCCACACATTTACCACGTATAAGTATTGCTTTGTTGTGTATATTTTGTAATATACTGCAATGTTAAACTAAGGAGATCCAAAACCTCCCCGTTAAAGATCACGGTCTGTTTCTTTGGTTGATTTACGAACTTACAGTAGTGGTGCAATCTTTATTTAACCGCAGACATCACTGTTTCCACGTAAAATAACAAACTACAAATGTGTAGCTGGCAAAACAGTGCTAAAGCTACATGACTGCGTACGTGTCAGACAAAAGGGGGTAAAAACTATCCTGATCGTCACTTTGGACAAACAATACCAAAACATGAAAAAAGAACAGGATGCAAAACTTGGTGTCTACAGACACTGTGTGCAAATTTGCCAAGAAAGCACCTCGCTAAATCAGCTTTGTGTCAATAAGCACCAGGGCACTATGGTATCATTTCAGCCGACTGTCTTTTTGTCATATCTCTGCGTCCGCCTAACGCATTGAGCACCAAATGTTCAAATGTTCCAATACCAGCCACACCCTATTTAACAACGCAAACGAAAAACAATGTCACGAGCATCGTTTTCATTGCCCGATATCCACCCCGGTTCACAGATCTGTCGCTTCGAAAAGAAATCGATTATGAATTCCTTTTTTGTCTTGTTTAATTTTTACCATATTTTACCATTGTCAAATGTAAAAACAGCTTCTATCTGTACTCGCGGGTGGTTGGATGGAAGTCTCCTGTGCCATAGTAATCTCTGAGCTATGGTTTTGTTGTGGTGTCCCATGTTCGTTTCGTCACGTCGATGCATTGTGTCTTCTGTGTCGCCAGCGGCATTAATGGGTGGTTTCCTTCACCCGTTGGGCTAGCACGTAAGTGAAATATAAGCATATAAAAGAAATAACCTTAAGCATGGCGTACAACCCCAATCAATCAGTCAATCTATGTGTGCTTACCTACATGTTACGATTCACCAAATCGGTGACCCTCTACAGAACATACACATTGCTTGACTCAATAGCTTGGATCTTTGCATCGCTGAAATTGTTATAAATTTCGCCCATGATGTCATGGATGAACGTTCTAAATACTGCAAATGATTGTAAGAAAATCACAGGCCGCAATACACGGTGCAATTAGAATAAGTCGTTTAAACAGTGCGGTGCAGGCCTCGGGCACCACGAACCACTTGATCAACGATTATTCCGTTCGTTTCTTTTTTCTTGGAGCATCAGACTCCAGTCAACGAAACCAAAATGTCAATGATATACTTACAAAAAAGCGAGAAAGTTAGATACAGTATTCGATCCATATTTTCTTTCTGGCCGCGACTAGTCTCATAGCTTCATATCCATGCAGTGTTAAAAGGTTATCTTTTCCTTGTTCTAATTCTGATAACTTTCTCAAATGTACATGTAGGTCATAAGAAACAGGTGGACTTCTTCCCCCGAATTAGGATTGAATGAAATCCAGACTGTCGTACACTGCATATGAAGCCCATAGAAGCACTCGGTAAATCAGTTAAAATCTGCCGACATCGACAACTCGACATTCTCTTCGAATCTCTTACAAGTCGGCGAACTATGGAAGTTCATTGCGGTTCTCGAGTTGTCCACGACGGAGGGCCGCAATGAGCTTCCATATAGTTAATTGATCTTGGTCAGTTTGTCCATCCTAGTTTGTAACCGCTATCCTGGTTGTGATCATCGGAAGATAAGTTTATAACTAAAAAGTTTTAAAAAAATTACATTTGGAAACAGCACAAGTGTACCACTAGCTACCTTTAACGACAGAAATAGGTGGCAGTGCTGATTGTATGTTTGTTTGGTGTTTCGCTTAGATGACATCGTGACAGCACAGTAGATAACGGAAACTACCTTCAATGACGCAGGCACCAAAAACAAGACAACTACGGTCATAACAACCAATCGACTTCCTGGTGTATGGTAGCCCAGAGAGCACAAGGGCGCTGGAAACTCCAGCCCCAGTATCGTGAAAATAGATTGATTGATTGATTAATTGATTCATTGGTTGGTTCTTAACGCCGTGTTCAAAGGTATTTCACTTATATGACGGCGCTTTATTTCAACAGTAGACAGCGAGTCTTAAACCCAACCATAAAATATGTGTATTAACTTTAGTGTTGTTGCTGTTGGAAGAATAGTAGTCCTCCATCTGGTGCTTGAATGACAGCATGAATATATTCTGAAAACATGCTGCACTTAGCCAGAGGGCTCGTGCAAATATAGACCAAATAAAAGTGAGAGAATCACAGTACAAGTTACCACTAACAAAATGGCTTCCATTTCCACAAATGGTAATCAAATCGGCAGATAGGTGGAAAATGTGTCGCCCATTTTACCTGGTTTTATGAACCTCTATTTAAGTTGGTCCCTTTCCGGCTTATCTAAAGCAAGTGAGAGACATTATCTGACATCGAATTGTTCGTAGATATATATGGCGTAGATATATAGACTTGGAAAATAGTGCGTGGTTGGGCGGGAGCTTCCAGTGCCCTAATGCTCTCTGGGCTACATGAAATCAGGAAGCCGGTTGCAGTGGTGTCCTGTTTTTTGTCCAGTTAATGTATTATGGTATCTGTTGCCAGCTTCGTTTCGGGTGGTTTTCTTCAGCAATTGGGCTAGCTGGCACGCCGTCATAAGAGTGAAATAATAAGAACGACGTAAACCCCAAATGGATGAAATACATTGGTAAAAAAAAATCAACAACAGACAAATCTACTGCTATGCGACTCTCTCAGCTCATTACAAAAGTCATACAGTCCTATTTTAATTGTGTGACAGTAAAACTACTAATCTATACTAGAGCCTACTCTGATGTTTGCATGTCTATTTACATTGATTTGTGGCAATTAACATATACCAGAGTAAGTCAGACATCGAAGAAACAACCAAATAAATGTCTTATCTGATTTCGACGGATTTTGTGGGGTTTTTTTCAAACTACGTCGAATCTCTCAGATCCCTGAGACCTCGTGGGGATATGTTTTCCGCCTGATTTGGGAGTTCAAAGATTGACCTATAAAGTGCTATAATTTTGAATGGGAATTATGTCCAGAAGGTGACATATCTTGTCTATATTGTCTCGTAATGCACAGGAGATTTCGCGAGATCAGGTTGTACGTAGCGCTGATCTGATTACCTCCAAAGTCCACCAGAGGGAGCTCTTCTACTCAACGGCCAATCGAGAAACGTTTTACAGCAGAGCTTTGGCCTGCAGTTGTAAACATAAAGGAGTGTTCAAGTAATGCGAATTGTAGTAACGGCTTAAAACGGTTCCCAAATTTAGCAGCCTCTTGATTGGTCGAAATTTTGTGGGACACACATCGACCAATCAAAACACTGTGGTCAAGGAAAACCCCGTGAAGTCCATACCTCACATCGCATCGTGTGAATGCACCTTAAAACAATTGTCTTAGGTCGTTGGATACACATTTTGGAAGGGGCCATCCAATGTTTCTAGGTCAGATTACATACAGGTCTGCTATTCGTGTTCTATGACAGAGATCACGCTGGTTGGCCGTCGCGGGTAACTACTATCCGGGTTCGGAGCGGCTAGAATGGTACATGTTTTTAGTTCTATTGGACTATAGTTGTAAAATTACACATAGACTAAGAAATGTTTCAAGCCCTTAGGTATTCAAGCCCAAAACAACTGTCGCTACAATGGCTTAGTCCATGTTGAACTTCAACGGGATAGTCACTTCCTTCTTTCTATCGACAGATAAATGTGCCACTATTCCATAGGTATCCAGTTTGGTAAAGCCCAGTCGTCCAGTGAATTGTTAAACTGTTTAGCCAGGTAGGTACCTGGTTTGAACATGTGTTTGTAATACACAGTCACACCGTCAACCAGCCAGGACACCCACCACCCAAACGTACCCACCGTCATAAGAGTGTGGTTGCACCGCGAGAGCACCGCCATGTCTACTTCCGGGACCCCAGAATCCACGAATACCGACAGGTCATGCGGCAACACCTGACGTGCCCAACGAAGGTCATCTGAACACACCACAAATAACAGCTTTATACTGCTTTTGGAACCAGAATGCGAAAAATCATGAAATGAGTTGGATCTGTTTGTGCTGCTATTATAAAGTCTCTCTACCCCACCGAATTTTTGCAGAAAGAAGTTATATCCATTGAGGAGATAGTCTTTAGTAGCTACTGTATTCCCGTTAGCTATAAATGTAGGGTTACTAGCTTTGTCTCCACGTCTTACGTGTACGGCTATAAAAATAACTTCAGTCCCTTTTCGATTTGCCGCTGGTAAAACTACAGTGTCCCAGTAAAACTGAGATATATTTTTGACTCGTGAATTAAACGCAAACTGTGAACGAATTTCAGTTTCATATCCTTTGATATATTTCCACGATTGTAAATAACAGCACAGAAACAACTCGTGTCCACAAGTCACGTCAAATAAGCTTGGGTCAAATGCACAACCATGACTTTCTTGAATTTTGGTATAATTTCTCAAGGGAATAGCCAGTACACTGTCAGGGTTGAGTTCGAAGATAGACGGGAGTTTACTAAAATCTGGCAAAATGGCAACCATTCCTATGCGTCGTGCGATGGCAAATGATGAAGCATATTGAAACATTAAGTTTCCGAGCCCTCCACCATAGAGTATAAGCAGACGGCCTCCGCGAGACGAACATCTTTGAGTTACGGGGTTCACCATATTGAAATCACGGACTTTTTCACTCTGATTAGCGGGTCTGAGTTTCGTGACTGTTCCATAATGTAATAGAAGAGTTTCCGTTAGACTTGTTGGGGAAATTCGAAAGAGTAAATAAAGAAGCGCCAAGCCCACCATAAATGGCATCGCCCCTATACAAAATAAATAAAAACGTGGAGTGAGGCATTTTGGTAAAACATTTACTCAATATAGTCTTTAGATAAAAATTACATCAATTTCATTTTAAAATTGCACATTTTCTTTAACAGAAATGGACGGAATTATTGTTGTTACGTTTAATCTAAGGCTGAAAATTACAGAACTAATACACATCACTTTGCCAACCAACTTCCAGAAAATGCATGCATCATAATTGGCAATATGTTCCATTGATTTCATTGTTTAAATGTTATTTAATTGTTGTAATCGTCGTACTCCAGGTATTTCTCTGACATGAGGTGATGCATTGCTGGGACCAAACCCAGTTTCTTTTTTTAAAAATACCCCACGATCTCCGCATCAAGCAGAAACTTCCCGTATATATCTAAGATCGACACGCGGAATTAAAGATATAAGCCCGGTACATTGAAGGAGGACTAAGTCGACCAGTGCGCCACCAACGGCATCAGTCACAACGCGGCCTATGAACCGTTGGAAGTTGAAGATTGTTCGTTTGTTTGATTGGGATTTTACGCCATTCTTAAAGTTATTTCACTAATATGCCAGCGTTCCAGCCCAATCGGGGAATAAGGCGACAAACCGAAACGACGTCCTCAACACAGAAGACACCACAATACATTAAAGGGACCAAAACCCGCGGACACCACAACAAATCGGTTTCCTGATACCCCTTTACTCAGAGAGCACCAGGACACAGGACACTTCCACCACCCGACCCGTGAAAGTTGAAGAAGTGTTATATACTTACGATACAGTCTCCTGATATTTAAACTTCGGATAAAACATTGCCGATAGGAATTTTTGGGAAAAACCATTGTTGGGTCCAGTTCAATTTCCTAGCAGATGACCTACTTTACGCGAGGGTTTGTTAGCTTGTTGTTTTGTGGCGTTTTCGGTGACAGTGTAAATAGTGAACGAACAACACCTCGGATCAAAAGATCTCGAGTCCCGCATCTCAATTGCAAGTTTCATATGCACCTGGGATGTTTTAGGGAGTGGCTGAAGACGGTCTAGAATTTCCCATCATAGAGATTGACTTGCCCCATGCAGTGAGAGACGTCTAAGGTATGTATAGCCAATGAAATCTTCCACTTCGCACTTTTGCAGCCGATGATAAAGTTGTGGTTCGCCAAATCAAATTATAGTCCAATGCTGTGGTGCAAGAGAACAATATAGAAACATAAACCAATCATTTGGCCCGGTGAGAGACGTCTAACATATGTATAGCCAATGAAATCGTCTACTTCGCACCTCTTCAGCCAACGATAAAGTAGTGGTTCGCCTAATCAAATTATAGTTCAGTATTGTGGTGCAACTTAGTGACAATATAGCATTTTTGTCTTTAATGAGTGTTAAACCTAGACTGTAGCCCCATATCAAAGATCCCTTGTTGGAACAGGTTTAGTGTTCGTGAAGAATAAACTGAACACAAATTCAATCGATTCTAAGTTTAAAATCGATAATAATTTATCGAGGAGTATCAATGATATACAGTCTCTTGGCTCGTCATTTGCAAGCATCACACTTTCAGAAGAAGTTAAATCAAGTAGACTTTTTACGATGAGGTGATTCTGATAGTTTTACCAGTATTTGTCAGTATCATAACAATCCAAAAAGTATTACTCGTGCTTCCAGCAACAGCAGAAGTCTGGGCAGCCAGGTGGACTGTGAAGATTACGTCATACTCTCAGAACAACCATTAAATATGTGTATCCATTGATCCAAGCTAAACAATAGTCTCAAAGCATATCTACGTCATCAGTTGTTTATCATATTGCATTGTGGGTGAAACCAGGGGACGATCAAGGAAACATGGCGGTTTTCAGACTGATTTTACACAACAGGTCGCAGTGGGCATTGTGAGGAACCGGTAATAACCTGGACTTACGTAAACAAAACAAAACAAAACTTAAACAAAGGTTTATGCAGTTGAGTCCGGATTACGTCCACAGTGCACTGCGGTTAACATCTGCTGATGTAGTTATGGGTGAACTCTATTCTATCCTTTTTTTCACAGACTGCGAAAAAAAACACAACTGCAAGGATGTGTGCACAATCTGTCAAATAATCAATTCATACTGTCTCGAAAACGCTGAACATCAATAACCGTATATGCTTCTGTTGGATTCGGGTCATTTTAGCTCTCGCATAAACAGGTGCACACTCTGGGTGATCGATTTATTTGTGTTTTTACTGTTAATTTCATTGACCTTCGGATTAAATTACCGCAACAAGGATTGACGAAAAGTTCAGAATTCAATGAGGTTTCAAAATTGCAAAGAAAGAGAAGATTAACTGTACAAGCACAAGAACAAATATGTTTAGATCACTACTCCTTTACGCACAGGCTTGATTGATTAACTGATTGATTGGGGATTTAACGCCTTACTCAAGGTTATTTCACTTATATGACGGCGCCCAGCCCAATGGGACAAGGAAACCACGCCGACAGCACAGAAGACGCCAAAGTGCATTTACAGAACGAAAAAATGGACACCGCAACAAATCGGCTTCCTGATGGCCCTTGACTTAGACTGCACAGTATAGGCCTAGGTTCTCATTAAACTACTACCCACTTAACGCAAACGGAGACTAAAACAAATGTTAAGACCAATTGTGCAAGAACAATTCCGAATCTAAGTAACTTGATAGAAACATTCCTGCAACAAACACACAACAATTAAGAAGTGGTAATCCATAATATCCAGTTATCTTGTTCTACATACCCTTATTCTAAATATCAAACAAGGACATCGGCAATCCCTAACCCCTGTGTTAGGACTAACCCTTAAGTCCAATCTTACCATAACGATTAATGGCATATTGGTTATCCTCCGATAACTTCTACTAGACTAAATAGATTTAGGAAAAGTTATGACGGACCTGTAAGAGAGAATAGAACCCAAAACAATTGGTGTAAGGTAACAACTCGCCGACAGTTTTCTAATGTTTGTGGAAGTATATGCCAGAAACATTTACCTTCAAATCGATCAATAATGTTTGATTGGTCGGTGTTTAACTGCACTCAAGAATATTTCACTTATATGACGACAGTGTATTCCCACATGCAGTATACATGAAAAATATAAAATATTCTTATTTCTTTTAATTTTTGTTAAATGACGTAAATTTGACATAGTCAAGATGTGCTTGCAATTAAAACGCTTTAAAATAAATTAAGCACAAAGCAGTTTTCTTGAAATTGGAAAATTTATTCTTTTTAATGTATTATTGCAAGCGTATACTATACAGCTTATAGTTGCAGACGTATGCAGTGACTCTAAATAACACATGGTAAATTGATTTCATCTCAGAAATTTTACAGTACTTTTTTTATTGTAAGTCAATAACTTTAACCATAATTTCCCTACCCAGTCTGACAGGAGGCTGTTGCAACGTTCGGTTTTGTCAGATCACGAATTCTGTTTCGATCAGCGATGAATCCGAAGCAGACATACATACAACGTTTGTCTTGTCATTACATTATTAAACACGTAGATTTAGACATGTAGATTAAGCATACTGTTCTCATTTCTCAATAACAAAACCTCGCTTCAAAATATGTTCATCATTTTTATATATAAACAACAACGTGTCCAAGTATGTATGTATGTATGTATGTAAAAAAAAAACAAGCCTGGGATATAATCAATAAATTTCTACGTACGGTGCACATTTCAGATTTGTCTCCACGATACTGATGACAGTTCCTTTGTTTGATTAAAGCTTCGACGCCGTACTTCAGGTAGTTTGACTCATAAGATGATGTGCCAGTCCTATTGGTGAAGAAAAACACGCTAAACGACATTGACAACGTTTGCAATATCATAACTTTGATTTCCGTTTTTATAAACGGGTTTGCGTAATAATACTAAGGCTTTCTGTAATAAAAATACAAGGCGTGTTTATCTATTTATTAATATATAAATATAAATACCATAGACAAGTACTGCAACTCCGACTCAGTAGTTTGGCTTTATTGTGTCATTATCAGCAGGAGATGATTGGAGTAGAGTCCTTCAGTAAATTTGTACTACTTTACTATAGCCGTGTCACGGTTGGTATTCATTCTGCTTTTGTTTGATTGGGGTTTTATGATATACTTAAGGATATTTCAATAATTTCACGTTCCAGCTTAATGGCTGATGCTTTTTCTACTGGGTTTACATGAAAAAAAGATAAATTTGTACTAATTGACAGCCTGCATTTCCATTTTTATGTAGGGCATGCATGTCTCGGTACATCCTTGAAAACTCTGGTCGTATTTGTGGAAAAGCAGTCTTTCAGACAGTATTTTATTTTGCTTTGTTGCACCTATATGACCTGGCAGGACAATTATCAACTGTTAACTTCCGGTGAGAAATTATAATTAAAACAAAAGTAGCATGTACTCGGAACTGGATTGAATCTCGTGAAATCTCTTGCATCACATGAGGTGACTTACTTTTAATAGTATGATAGTGGGACAGTCCAATGAGTGAAGAAATCATATACAGGACTTAACACAGGACAAATCCACAAATGGGCTTTCTGATGCCCATTAACTCAGAGAGCACCACAGCACGAACAAGTTGTATATCAAAATAACATTTAATATTATAAATTTTCACAATTTACCACAAGCAATGCACCAATTTAGTATATATAATTTAACCATTTGTAAAACTTAAATTAGATGTCTGATAAATGAGAAACAAGAAGTATTATTGACATTTTGTCAAAGTATAAAAAAAAATTATGTTTAATGCTCAATCCATTAACACTAAAATAAGGAAAACTCATTAATCATTCTTATAGAATATAAGTAAACACACAAGTTAGATGTGATCCATACAGTAAATGAATAAGTCTGTATCAGTGTTAACTAATACACAAAATTAAAAAAAAAATTAAAACCATCTTAGAAATAAGAAATAAAATATAAAATGAAAATTAATTACTGAGCGGATTAAAAAATGAGACAGCTAAGGTATACCAAAACAACTGACAGTGCAGAAGTTACGTTTATGTCAACAATAGAGGGTATGTAAATTTAAAACAAAGACATTACAATTTACATTCACCAGCCAAAAAAATATTTGACATGTTGTTTTTTTTCTTAATTTATCATTTTCAATACACTATTTTTCTCCTGGTGCAGATATATTAGAAAATAATAACACCAATACATTATTATTTTCCTTTATTTTTTTTTAACAACAGCATGTGTAAATTGAGCTACAACAACAACATTCTAATCTCCATGGTAACAAAGGTCATGAAGCTTTTCCAAGGTCAATCTTCTGTTTAATAGCTTTGGCAGAATGATACAACATGGAGTCCACTAATCCAGCAACTGGAAATAGAAAAAAGAGAACGTAAAAGAAGTGGCTGATGTAAACTCTTCGCCCCAAGAAAGAAGAAACAACAAAAGTTTTAAGGTTACATCTCTACTTGGTATCAATCTCATTTTGTTTTAATTGAAAAAGCAGACTCTATAACACTGAGCAATTGTTTTTGGTCTCAAAACAGCTGAAGACAAATTTGTTGCTTTGTTTGTTTGTTGTTGTTTTTTTGTTTTGTCTTTTGTCTATTTTATTTCATCTCTTTGTGTAAACAAATGTTGTATTTAAAATCTTAAAAAAAACTCAAGTCAGGCATTAGCATGGAGTGTTACTATATCAGTGAAATGTATGTCTCCATTACTGAGGTTCACCACCTCTATGTGGTTGATAAAGTCCAGCCCACCTCAACAAACAGAAAAGATCTTGAGGAGGCGAAGTCTTTGGCGTCTTTTAAGTTAGTAACTGGACATATTAAAAGTGTTCAACCATTTTGTTTCAGGTACTGTCGTTATATAATCTTCCTTCCTAGAAACTGACATATATGCAAGGCGGAAGCAAAGGTTAACGCAATCTTGATAAATCCGATTTTGTCTTCATAACAAGTTCTTGGAGGGTTGAGAGAGTGTCGTGTGCTATCACGTTTATCGACAGTGAAATGCACAACCTATGTCTGACCAATCAGTAGGCATTTCAGCAGTAGATGTTGTAAGCTGTTGCATGCTGATTGGGTAACTAAATTGGTTACGCTTGAGGTCTTGCGGAACAGGATTTGGCCCCAACCTTCCCCGGTGGTGAATAACAAGTCACCACTGGAGGTTTACCCTGGTTGAAGTAAATGGAGCCCTGTAGCATCTAGGCCGAAACACCGTTTATCAATATACCCAGAAGTTGAAAATCCATCTTAATCCTCATGTTTTAGATTTATATACAGTTTGACATGGTGATACACAATAACACTAGTTCATTTGCTTGGTGTTTAAAATTCAATTCAAGGTTATTTAACTTCTATGCAGAGCATGAATGAAAAGTTTGTGGAAAAATTCTTTAACAAAACATCCACTGTTGCTACAAAATACAGTACTGATTTACATACAGTTTGGTCATTTTGAGGAATAGTATTAACAAGTACCTGTAAATACACCTCCTATAATGGCACAAACACCAGTCAGGAAATGCATGAAGGATCTGCAATGAATAAAAAAGTAAAAGATAAGAAACTTTCAACAGGATTAGAGTTCTAGACCATTGGCCCCAGCCCTGTCCGGTCTGGTCAGGTCAGTTGATGGTTTGGCAACAGTATTGGAGTTCTAGACATGGGTTTGTTTGATTGGTGTTTAACATCGTACTCAAGGCTATTTCACCTTTATGACGACTTAATATTAATTATTAATTTGCTGTGCCGGTGTATAGTGGAAAACCGGGAAGAAGCCTCATAAAAACCACCCCGCGAACTCTGCAGCCACCGAAAAACTTCCCTTATTTACCAAAGGTTAACATGGGGAGGGGGAACAAACCAATTCCGGGTACAGTGAAGGAGGCTCCGTAGTCCAATGCTCAACCATGGAGCCTGGGCACGGCCCCCCCTAACATGGGTTTGTAATAGGTTTGTTATACTGGCACAGTTAACAAGGCTGGGGTTGAGGAATAGTGTGTCAAGGTGGGTTGAAGGATGAGCTAGGGGAGGGGTGTGTGCTGAATGACTGATTGATTGATTGATTGGTTGATTTATGTTTACTGCCAAGGTCAAGGATATTTCACTTATGTCTTCCAACGGGAAACAATGGATCTAACGCAACTAAAAATGTGGAGTGATCAATTGGCAACATAACATTCTTCCAGTACGGTAATAACATAAGTTTCAGAATGTAATATACGTAAAGTAGTTAATTAATATAATGCTATTTATTAATCATTGACGATACATATGTATCCTCATAATATGAACTTATTATTATGATTATAACACAGCTATAAAAAATTATTTTATATAATGGATACAATTCCTTCTTGTGTATTCTATATGTAAACTCACCGTTGTTTTTCAGTATATTTAACCATCATGGGAGATAACTCATACATGAAGAATAATCCTGGCAAGCCGGACTCTCCCGAGAAATGAGAGATGATTTTGGAATGTTTGGTCACTGAAAACTGGTTTGTGTATAATGTCTGGAAAAAAAAAACCACTGACATTTACTGCAAATTTACATCAAACCTATAGCTTTTTTTACAGGGGTTTTACGCTGTACTTTAGGTTATTTCATCTGTGTGACGGCGTGCAAGCCCTCATCGGTGAAGAAAACCACCAAAAACGATGCTGGCAACTAATCCCTAGAGGAGACTGGGTCGTAAACTCCCCGAAAGATCCTTCATCTAGCAGGACAGAAAATTGTTCATTATTATGTTGCTTTACTGCTAATATGCCCATTAGTAGCCACTAAGGTGTAACAATGCATCAAACTATCACAATAGTTGCTGCCTCAAGACAATTATTGATAGTTCTTTAGTGATGCAATAGTTATCGCAATAGTGGCACCAACTATCGACAGTTTACAATAGTTGACCTATTTCCCAAAATACATGTAATTTTGTCATTTTTGCTATAGTTTTCTTCTGTGCATTCAAGTAAAGCATTTAAAGGTTATGGATACCCTACAGAAAGTAAGAAATTGTTATTTATTTACTGTACTTAATGTTTATTGAATATTACCAGCATACTAACTGGTGGTTTATTGCATTAATCTATGTTTTGTGCTTAATATTAAAATCATTCTTGCAACACTATTGAAATAGTTACGTAATTGTGTCCTAAATATTGACACTGCATCGCAATAGTGTTGGGACTAGCGCAATAGTCAAATAATAGGCAATAGTCAAATAATAGGCAATAGTCACCCCTACATGTAGTAGCTCAAATACCCTTATGGCAAGTCTTAATTGCTGTTTAATGCCGTACTTAAGAGTATTTTACAATTATGACAACTTTGCTGAATGTGTTGAATTTTTTGCTTCTGAAAATAAAGCTGTGCTGTGAACTTACAAAAGGACTGGTTTAATACTTATTGTGTACTTACATGTCCGGTAGTTTTAACGTAGGTGGTTGGTACAACTTTTATAAAATACTGAAACATCATCTGAACTGGAGAAAAAAAAATTACAATAAGTGAATTACAAAGAATTGCTGAAACAGGTGTTTAAGCTTGAAAAAAATAACATTGCTTTCTTGAAAGGTGGAACGAATAATCTAAAATCTAAAATATTAAAAAACACAAATAAATATAACAAATAGAAATGAGGAAAAGAGTTAATAAACAGCTGCAAAATATCAGTTTCAAGAAATTTCACTAACACAAGGAAATAATATAAGAAAAGATAAATAAAAAAGGACTCAAAGAAAACCAATGCTGTATTAAATGTCTTGCTCTGTTAAAACTTATTTCTCTGAAACAACCTTGGTTTACAAAAACATTATCAAGCAAACACAGGCAGAAAAATAGCACAAAAATTTAACAATACTAGAAAAAATACATTAAAAAATCAATATACTAATTGTTATATAGATTTTATGAAACTTTCCAGTTTCTTGGAAATTTTGTTTACAGATAAGCTTTAACTTTTTTTGTGGTGTCAGAATTTAAACACAAGTTAAAAATGTATTATGTTGAGAAATAAAAAATACCCATTGGGCCAAGCCGGGAATTGAACCCGGGACCTCTCGCACCCGAAGCGAGAATCATACCCCTAGACCACTTGGCCAGCACGCCGAATTTTGTCCAATATATAAAGAAAATCAAACGGTCTTTTCTCTGTTTGTTCCCAGGTTTCACTAACGTAAAAATACAACTTTTTGCGTGTAACTTATTACAAGTAGTTAGAATAAAATTTCGATCACTTCATTCAACGTTATACGTGTCACTGTATCGAAATAACGCTTAAACCGATGAATAAATGACGTAAATGTACGAGTCTAAAAAGAGAAGTTTACTTCCGGTACGTTGGGTCAAAAAAATACCAAACTGCTGAAACTAAACATACGTTTTGCTGGCAAACTATACGAAGAATTACACAAGGTAATAATATACTATTTACCAAAGGTGTAAATGCCAAATTTAGTGAATAAATCCAAAGCATATTGGCTAAATATCTTTAATATTCTCTCTTGGTTGGCAGATGTGCAAGTGCATGGCGATGTATAACAACAACAACGACATGTGCCCATGAAATGTCACGCACGCCTCGCGATAATTTTTATCTTGTTTATTGAATAACAGCTTCATTTAAAGACAGTGCCCTAGCAGCTTAGTTAAAGAGTATATTACTTGACGGAAAGCGATGAAAAATATTGTCGAAAGTTTGTGTTATTAAAAAGTTATTAAAGAAACAGGGAATGACATTGTATTCTTATTTATGCGCTAAGCGGCAAACCGCAAATAGGTCTACTTTATCAAGGCACAAACTAACTATTGTATCTTAACACTAACATGTACTGTGTAAGTTGTCAAACATAACATTTGTCCTGATGGATACACTAAAGCACTTGTATATTGTCTCAATTATTTGTTCATTTTAAATAATAAAAAAGATTTGTTTAGATTTTTAATGGTCTTATAAATACTATAACACATATTTATGGATGTACAACTTCAACATTTATTTCGTGAAGGTGTTTCCGTGTGGATTCGTAAACAGTTTTAAAGTCAAGTGTTTGAATGGCCTGCCAGGGCTAGTAAATTTTAGTTTTTTGTTCATTTAAATGATGGATTTAGCTGATGCAACAGCTTTAGATGCGGCAAACAATTGTTTAGTCTTTCTTTAAATTGGGGTCTTGGTAAAAAATTTTCACTTAGCAAGTGTACAGGTTCAGTTAAATCATATTCTGTTACAGAGAGAAAAGCCGTTCTCTTTTCTGTGCTGTAAATGTTTTGTGTCGTTTAGGGTGGTTTCCTGATCTCCACCAATTGGCTTGGTACGTTATAATACCAGTAAAGAACCTTAGTTTATACCTTGAGAGGCTGGGTTGCTTGATTGGGGTTTTACACCGAACGTTTTCTATTATTTTATTCATGATGGCGTACCAGTCTCATTGTCAATGAGTGAAGGAAAGTGGCAAAACACAAGACACCATAAAAACATTAACAGGATTAAAAGGGAAACACCGCAACAAATCAGCTTTCTGATGCCCTTAGTTCAGAGAGCGTACTTGGGAGAAAACAAAAATATATTTATAATTTTGTCCAAATGTTCATCTAAGGTGTGTGTGAGAAAAGATGCCGGCGCCGCCCCCCAGTGCATACACGTCTGGTCGTGGAGGACCGAGTTGTTTTGACAGGATGAAGATGGGGTTTTTGATAGGATTCAGCGTAGGCATGGCCTCCGGTGCCCTATTTGGAGGATTTAGTGCTTTAAGGTGACCAGTTGTTTATTTCTTCCTGCACCATAGATTATATTTCTTTTCGACTCAGTTGATCTTGGTAGTTGGTTGTTTATAATAGCTATGCCTGTGAGCAAATTTACATCTTACTGTTTCAATAAATTGACTTTTAATAAAATTTCTTAATAAAGTGTGCTTCAGACTATCATGTAAATCAAAATGTAATACAATTTGACATTACTTTCTGTTGAAGGTATGGAATGAGGGGACGAGAATTGATACAGAACGTAGGAAAAACGATGATACAAGGGGGAGGCACGTTTGGAACATTTATGGCTATCGGAACGGGTATACGGTGCTGACAACACGTTTCATGCAATTTATAACAAAAGACAATACATGTTGGACTGATTCTATAGGACTTAATTGCCAGAACAGAGGATAATGGAACAATTTCCCCATCAGGTGTCGTAATTTGTTCCCCGGCAGGAGAATTCAGGAATTTTTATGAGACAAAGATGGGTTTTTGTCAGATATCCTGTCTATAGATTTCTAAGTTCAACCCCTGCTTGGCAAATCAATTCACAAGGATCCTTTTCATAGCCTGGTTTTTGTTTTTTTGATTTTTGCATCTGATCATCATATTCCTGATCTTATGAAAGAAACAGATACAATTGGACTGCACAGGTATATTGTTATAGAGTTTCATGTCAAAAAAAGGATTTACAGCATTAAATGACAGGTTGTTTTTGGTGGGTGATTTTTTGTAATATCAAGAGTTTTCAATAATAAATCTGTGTTTGTGAGGTTAACATAAATAAAACAAACATATGAGAGAAAACAAACGAAAAGTTTTGTTAGTTTTTGCTAGGTTGTACGGAAGTCATTTATACAAAGCCAATCTATACATAAAGAATGAAGTTCAACACATTTTTCTTTAATTGTTATTTTCCTATATTATTTTGTAGCTAAGATTAG
The DNA here is from genome assembly GCA_032466195.1 of Katharina tunicata. Lineage (NCBI taxonomy): Eukaryota > Metazoa > Mollusca > Polyplacophora > Chitonida > Mopaliidae > Katharina > Katharina tunicata. Next base: position 9,130 of record JAVFBZ010175961.1, on the reverse strand, counting down.
GTTTCTCACAACCCTGGTTCAACGATAGCGCTCTTATGGTAACCATTATGAACACATAATTTCCAGGGTCACACTCTTGATCAAATATCCCTACATCCAAAACAGTTTATAATGTGCTGAAGATTGTTTGATTGGGGTTTTAAGATGTACTCAAGGTTATTTAACTTATATGACGGCGTGCCAGTCCAATCGGTGAAGGAAACAACTGCAAATGACGATGTCAACATGCATGACAAAACATTTACATAACGTTACTCAGAGAGCACCAGGGCACGGGAGACTCCCATCCAGCTGCCCGCATTAGAAAGGATGTATTAATTTGAATATGTATTAATTAGAAATTAATATGCATTTTATCAAATAAACTAGGCCACCATATACATGCAAGTTAGTATGAATTCCACTGAGTTACAAATATAAAACAACACAAAATACTTTTTTTACGTCAGGTTTATTATCACCACAGAAATCGACGTCCTACAAAAATAAAATAAGACCTGAAGCATCCTGTGTGATACGGCAGAATTGTATAAGTAGTTATTGACATTTTTAAAGGGTGTAAAGGTGTACAGCCTGTGTCTGCGGGTTTCAAGACAGTGATAAAGATCCATTTACTCTGCGAAATGCCAAAGACAATATTATTATCCTTCAAGCCAACCTGTCAGAGTTTATTTTTAATTAAAACTCATAATGTGACCTCTTCAATCTTTCGTCTCAATAAGAGTTACCTTCCCTGGCCGCTGTTACTACCATGGCTATTGGATTCCACTGATATCAAAAACCATCAATGTTGTGGCACAAAAAAGTCTGTCAAAACTGAAGTTTCAGATATTTTACCGTTACTTAAAAATAGTGATTGGGAAGAAATTGTACGTAAAGTTACGTCCATGTCAATTAATACTGAAAATTTATTTTCATTTTTATCAAATTTAAACGGCGGTTCAAGGTTTAAGGCGTTCATAAAAATCCATACACCCTCCAAACACTTCCATGACCAATTTTAAGCCTCCTTGTCAGAGTTTATTTTTAATTTAAACTCGAAACAAATGTGTCCTTGCCACTGTTGCGTTGCGATCAAAGTTATCTCCCCTGGCCACCGTTGCTACGATGGCAACGCTGTCAGATGCCAGTGACATGGAAAACAGTCAATATTGCTGCACACAAAAAGTCTGCCAGAACTAATATTTCCGATATTTTATAGACTCCCATTTATTATAATGAACCCGTGACATCACTTCCCATATTCAAAATAGCTTGTTGTCTATACTGACTTGGGACCCCAGAATACAGGCATTTATCTTTACAACTACGCATGGAAAAGTTGTTCATGTCAGAGTTAGGGGACTCTGAACATGTTAATGTCTGAGTCAGGCGACTCGGAACTTGTTCATGTCTGAGTTAGAGGACTCGGAACATGTTAATGTCTGAGTCAGGCGACTCGAAACTTGTTCATGTCTGAGTTAGAGGACTCTGAACTTGTTCATGTCTTATTCAGGGGACTCGAAACTTGTTCATGTCTGAGTTAGAGGACTCGGAACTTGTTCATGTCTGAGTTAGAGGACTCGGAACTTGTTCATGTCTGAGTTAGGGGAATCTGAACTTGTTCATGTCTGAGTTAAGGGACTTGTAACCTGTTCAAGTCTGAGTAAGAGGACTGAGAACTTGCTCATGTCTGAGTCACTTCGAACTTGTTCATGTCAGAGTCAAGGGACTCGTTAGTTGTTCAAGTCTGAGTTAGGGAACTTGAAACATGTTCATGTCAGAGTTAGGAGACTCGGTACTTGTTCATGTCAGAGTTAGGGGACTGGGAACTTGCTCATGTCTTATTCAGGGGACTCGAAACTTGTTCATGTCTGAGTTAGAGGACTCGAAACTTGTTCATGTCTGAGTTAGAGGACTCGAAACTTGTTCATGTCTGAGTTAAGGGACTTGTAACCTGTTCAAGTCTGAGTAAGAGGACTGAGAACTTGCTCATGTCTGAGTCACTTCGAACTTGTTCATGTCAGAGTCAAGGGACTCGTTAGTTGTTCAAGTCTGAGTTAGGGAACTTGAAACATGTTCATGTCAGAGTTAGGAGACTCGGTACTTGTTCATGTCAGAGTTAGGGGACTGGGAACTTGCTCATGTCTGAGT
>JAVFBZ010175950.1:0-15902 GCA_032466195.1 Katharina tunicata | reverse complement strand
CCTGGTACTCTCTGAGCTTCCTGTGTGCCCTGGTACTCTCTGAGCTTCCCGTGTGCCCTGGTACTCTCTGAGCTTCCCATGTGCCCTGCTACTCTCTGAGCTTCCCGTGTGCCCTGGTACTCTCTGAGCTAAGGAGCTTGAGGAACATGTTTGCTGTGGTGTCCTGTTTTTTGTCCTATATTGTCCTGTGGTGTCTTGAAATCGTGTTGCCAGTGTTGTTAAGGGTGGATTCCTTTGCCCATTGTGATGGCTGACATGCTGTCATATGGGCTATGTAAGCTAAAGTACGATGTAACAAATTAACAAGAATTCCATTTCCTGCCACTCTGGCTGGCCATATCAAAGCTCTTCTTTATCAAGGATCTGTCCTTTTCTCATGAAGATGTCAGTTTATCAAATTGTACTACATACAGATCTTCAGGAGAAAAAGGAAACTTGGTCCGTATAGTGATGTAACCTTCAATTCTATTCCTTAATGTTACTGTTAATGTTTGCTGTTAATTTGTTGAGAATGTGGCTCATTAATTACAGTTCATTTTTTTTAAGTAATTTTACTCCTTTTTTTTGTTCAGCCAGTCTGGAACATTTACCTTAATTGTTGGAATATCTAAATTAAGGTATATTTTCCTCCTGGCGATATTTAAACTATGTATTGTTGCTGATGTCTATTGATTATCAGCATACCACAGCACCCCAGTTTGTTAGCCGTGTAAACTTTAAATGTTGGGTTATGTATCAAGCGGGTGGCTTTGATTTGCTTTAGTTTTTTTAAATAATGCCTTGTGTTTTGCAGCAAGGGGCTTCATTTACTGAAACCCCACCAACCACAACACAGCCTCCTAAACCAACTGGTGGCTCTCCTCAGTTGCGAAGAAGTGCTGAAAAACCAAAACAAGATCGACCCAAAACAATGTATGCTGGGATGCCTCCAGAAGGGAATGGGCATCTACAGACAAGGTCAAATAGTAACGGACAGCTGCCCCAAGATACAGGAGCAACACCAAAGATAGTGCAGTCGCAAACTCTTCAGCGGCCATCGGCATCACATCGTGGAGCTGCTTCCACAAGCCCACAATCGCAGACAATCGCATCACACACATTACCAAAACCGGCAGGAAAATCTCCTGCCAAAGGACATGGAAAGAAGAGACAAGCTCCTCCCCCGCCTCAGATATCACCCGCCAATCAAGCTCAACAAAACACGCCCACGGTAACACCTCAACAACCACCTTCTCAACCTCAATCCCCTGCTTCCATTTCGTCTCCCCCTCCATCTGTACCCCCTCCTCAGGTTTCTCATTCCCCACCCCAGCCTGTTAATGGTTCCCCTAGTGCCAAGACTACTCTTGAACTGCCAGTCAGGTCTGACAGTGAAGAGAAAATGGACAAAATTTCTTCAACATCAACAAAGGATGGTATTTCAGAAGGTGCTGATGTTAACATTGCTGTTAATCAAAATAATTCTAGTGACAATGTGGAAATTACTGACAGTAAATCTGGGGAAATTTCTGTGAACGTTGAAACAGGAGTTAGTAAACGACCACATGAACACTCTCGTACTAGTTCTGATTCTAGCGGGTATCACGAAGCTACATTGAGTGGTCCAGAATCACCTGAAGCCAACCGACCGTTGTCGTTGAACTACCGCAAAGACACTAGCATGGACTCAGCTTCAATAGAAAGCTCTGAGAATGCGGCTTCAGAAACTCCTGAAACGAATGTTCCTACCCCTGTTAGTAATCATCCAACAGCTGCTCCTTTGAACATCCCATCCCTTCGAAGCCAAATGAGGAATCGGGATGATGAGGATGAAATAACACATACCGTACCTGGAGATTATGTAACTTTACCTCGGAACCGCATTGATAAGAAAGCCAAAGAGGTAGAACAGAAAAAGGATGGGTTGACAAGATCACATTCATTAGAGAAAGTGGCCAAAGTGCCTCCTGTCCAGAGAAAGAAGAAAGCACCTGCTCCGCCCCCACCACCACAAGCAGGTAAGAACATGTTTTGATCAATGACAACAAGTAAATAAATTATTTACACAATTTTTTTTTTATTTTCAAAGCTGCTGACTGATTAGACAGTTAACAGAAATGTCAAGATGGGAACATAAACGTTCTTTTAATGTAGACAATTGCGTTTGATGTATTTGGCTGTACCCTTCTAGAATGTGAGTGGTTGGGCTGGAGCCTCTTGTTCTCGGGTTCTTTCTGATCGGGGGCATCCGGAAGCCATTTTGCTGTGATTGTCTGTTCTTTTCTCGTGGTGTCTATGTTCGTTGCCCTTGTTATTCAGGGTGGTTTCTTTTACCTATTGGGCTAACACGATGTCATATACATCAAATAGCCTTAAGTAGGGCATTTAACCCCAAACAATCAATCTGGTCCACAGACCCGCCTCCCCCTCATATAGACATGTATATTCAAATCCCTCTGTGGACCGTAGGTGTGCCGTAAGGGGAGCTTTTCAGTGGCTGCACATATGTCAGGGTGGTTTTTACGAGGTTTCTTTTTGGTTTCCCACCATACACCGCTGATGCTAAGTCTTCAAGTGAATTACAAGTACCCTTGAACATGATGTTAAACACCAATCAAATAATAAATTAATTGGATGTGGCTTTGGGACCTAAATCACAAATGAATTGAAAAAATGATGATATATTTTTTTTTATTACAAACCACTGGTAAGATACTGAATTATTTTGTTATGAAACCAAACAAAACCAATTGGTGATAATACAGGAAGATTAATTTATCATGAAGATGTAAGCAATTAATTTTCTTTAATCTAAATTTATGTAAACATTTCTATTTTGTGTTGCTACATTCGATAGCCTCTTTTCTCATAAACATTACAAGGCAATGAATTTAAACAATTTTGTTTATTCTGCAAATTTTTAAGTTATTTACAGTCCAGTAAGGAATGTATGGGGTCATCCAAATCACATGTGTTTTAAATGCATGCGAAAGGAAAGTAAAAGCCTCCACCCAAGAAAAACAAATGTGATGGTCACGTTTATGTGTGTAAATTGTGAACAGCCGGAATCCGCTTTACCTCACTGTGGATAACTCTGTACATGTTAAATTAAGGGCAGTGTGGATGATAGCTTGTGGCTTTTCAAGTTTATTTATTTGTATGTTGTTGAGGATTACACAAAGAAGGAAAGCAAGTTTTATGCATTAAATTAGTGTGGGGGAAATTTGCCAGAATATGAAAAACAAAGGAATTTTAAAAAATGAATTACATATAATCACCTGTAATAGTTATAACTTTAGTAAAGCCTTGCATTTTTATCATGACGGCGCTAATATTTTTTCCCCATAGAAACAGTTTCAATACATGTTTACATGTGTTTCATGGCATAATTTAAAAATCTGCTTCAGCTTTGCCGGACGAAACAGTATGCACATAATTTGATTATTTCTAAAAGTGCTTCCTATACAGTCTAACTCTTTGCTAACATGTACATGCAAACTTTGAAATCTGATAGCAATACATGACAAGACCATAGCCTACGGTATTGATGATCGTTAACCAGTTACTTTTGTATTGCTTATATTTTAGGGGCTTCTCCAAAACTGTCAAAATCAAAATCTTCAGAAAGTCAATCATCTTTAGGCCACTCCCCTTCAGAGTCATTGTCTTTATCAGTACACCAATCAAATAAGGAACAGTATGATGCCCCACCCAGTGTTAATGGCCATGTAGAGAAGGCTGAATCCACTGAAGAACTACAACAGAAAGGTGCTGAAAAAACTTTATCTTCACTCCAAGCAGAAGATGGACAGCGTCACTCACGTTCACAACCACCTTTATTTATACCTCCCCCGCCTCCTGACACGCCCCCTCCACCAGAAACACCGCCCATTGCACAAAGTTCTGCCAAGTTGATTGATGAGCGACAGGTGATTGACATCTCAACTGCTACTGCAGAGGTTAGCTCTGTTGCCTCAACAACAACTACAACAACAGAAACAGAGCTCAATAATTCAATAAACACTGAGGGGGCGGAGCTTGAAGTTTCTTTGACATCAGATGGAGCAGGCCTTAATACATCCATTACATCAGACAAATCAACCAGCTCCAAAAGTTCCCCGAAAAGCTGTAAGTATTACTCAATGTTATCATTAAAGTTTCTAAAAAAGAAAGCATTTCTGTGAATGAATGGCTTGGGGAAACTTCTCCTTTCTAAAATATCGGTCATTGTAGGTAAATTGTTTTATTTTTCTGTGTAGCTTAAAACGATAACTTAGTTTTAATGTGGGGAAGGTTGTCTACATGTGGTAACATAGAATCTTACTAACATAGAAGTTTTTGTTTAATTTATTAATTAGCTATTGCTGCGCTTTCATTTGACTAAAATATCAGTCATCATTAACAATGTTAGATTAATAATATATTAATGTAGAGATTACTAGATATGATTGTGATTTTCCTGTTCCTCTTCTTTTTAAAGAAAATAATTGGATTAGGTAGATCATAAAGTTTAATTTAAGTCCATTCCAGAGATTTCTCTCCAAAAAAACCCAACAACATAAATCCTATTGAAAATTATTGTTTGCAATTGGACTAAAGTAATGGCTTTTGAAGCTTCAAAACTGCTTCAAACAAACATTGCATGTTCTAGTTGTTTTAAATTAGTGACACTGGCAAATTATACTTTGGACAGTCAAGAATGGCGTTTAAAAGATGTGCATGAGGATCTATGAATGAAACTTCTGGCCTCTTGGTTAGTCCATGGTTTCCCAACCTGGTTCTTTCTGACCAAAAAGTCAATAGGAAATAGATTTCTTGAGGCAGTCTTCTTAACTCGTTGGTCTGGCAATAAGCCTCAGTCAGTCAAACAATTCCTTGCATCTCACCTAGTGAAATTGGGAAGCTAGACCCCGTCAGAGAACTTTGTACTTTTGTTCCAGTGCATTCTGAATTCAGCTCTGCCGTGACTCAGTGAGTGATTGAGAATCAGTTCACTTGACTACCTTGGCTGTGCCAAGCATTATCCTCTCATCAGTCGAGCTTATGGCTATAGCGGAAACTCTCCGTGCATATTTGGATTGCCTGTGGTTTATGATTCTTTCATCTGGGTTTTCCACCATCATGACCAAGTGCAGGCTATACATGGTTGTCAAATAAGTGAAATAACCTTGAGTACAACATTAAAACCAAGCAAATACGTCAATAAAGCATTTTGGAGTGGAATCTCTGGCATAGAAATCTCTTTATTTTGTTTTCCATATTGCCATTGAAAACAATTACAATTTGTATAGATATTCAGCGAAAAGACAAATTAAAGAATAATTGGTACAGATCATTTTTTCATATCATACACAAACACAAATCAGTGTGCCGGATTGTAAAGCAATATCTCATGTGTAGCATGATGAATTATATTGGCCGGCTGGTTATGACAAGGTTTCGTGTCTGAGGTTTTGCTGGTGGTTGGGTGGGAACCTCCTATGCCCTGGTGCTTTCTGAGCAAAGGGGCATCAGGAAGCAGATTTATTGTGGTACTCTGTTTTTTTTTTTTTTGTCCTGAATTGTGACGTCTTCTGTGTTGCTAGTGTTGTTAAGGATGGTTTCCTGTACCGATTGTGCTGGCATGTCGCCATATGAGTGAAATAACCTTAGTACGACGTAAAACCCAAATCAAACAAACGTTCTGTCAAATGTTCATAACGTTTGCTATTGCTATATTGGCAGTTTAACATACGGTGAAACTTGCATCCACCAACATTTGCATACATGAACACTGAAATCCTGGTTAATGTATTTGGTTAGACGTTTGCTTTACAATCCGACAGTTTCGTTTCATGAACGTCTCATCTTGTTAAACGTTTTACCAGATATACTTTCATGTCTTCATTTTGTCTTTTGGTTTTCTCCGCGGATGCTAACAGGTAATGCAGCCTTGTAATTTGTAAAATGCATGTGCTGGTCTATTTTTATTCCCCCGGAATGAGCACGGCACATAATTTTCTCTAATTCCCTTTCACATTTTGAACAGTTTTATTATCATTATTGTGTGTGGCTTGTGATGTGTTTTCACCTTGTCCTCGCATATCAGTCATTCTCAGAGTCGTTTCTACCATTGTGTCATCACCCAGAAAAATATTCGCTCAAAATTGCATATTTATTAGTCTATCACACAACAGTCAATAGATGTATACATTGGTAATGGGTGCTAAATCCGTCATTGAAATCGTGACTATATTTAAAATAATTTTATGAGTATGAAAAGATTTATGTAAAATTATTTCTTTATCATACATGTACTTCAAATTAAATTTGTATTATGAAGAGAACAAATTTGTTAAAAAATTTTATGATATTTTGGTACTGCTTAAATGGAAGTAAACAGCAGAGATTTTGTGTGAGATGTTTCCTTGCTTAATCCTGAATGGTTGAGTTCTGTATGGATAACAATTTTCAAATAATCTAATACATTAAGATAGAATAAACACACATTTATTTTTTGTAATTTTATTTTTTATATATATGGGAATAGCACCTTGCATATTGGTTAACTGTTTTATTGTATTTTTAATCAGAAATTAGTTTAGGAAGTATTATTGTTGTTTTTTTTTCATAATGTATGATATAATCTAACACAATTAATAATGATTCAGTTTTTATCCTTATCACATGGCACAAAGGGGGCTAAGGGATTGGTTATGTTGTTGAATTGAATATTGTAGAATTCAAACATTTTCAAAATTTGACACTTGATTTATACAACTACATTTCTCTATCCGCTTCAGACACTGCTGGTGTTAGGGGATATTGTTTAAACATGATAATCCTTCAATGGAAGTGAATCAGCAATACACAGTTTAATTATTCTCTTCTCCATCAATTACTGTCACGACGGTTATAGTGTTAGCCAGAGGGGTGTCTCGGTGTCTTTGAGACACCCAAAAGCCAGTTGAGACACCCTACTTCCATCAAATTTAACATGGGAAAGATAGGGAAAGTACAGGCAAAGCAACATGGTAGTTTTCATAACTAGTGATATCAGATTGTCAGGGAACGGAATTTACTGAAGTCCTGAGTTGTTCATTGATTGTGTATAATGGTTCAGGTGTTTTAGCTTTAGACCGCTGAGCCCCTTCACTGTACCTGGAATAGGTTTGAATCCCTTGTCTTTACCTTAGGTATATCCAGGAAAGTTTCATGGGGCTTCTGAACAACAATGCAATATCATTCACCCAAAGTGTATAAAAGGGATATCAAATTAAATTAAGTAAAGCAATGATGAACTTTTACTAATATTGAATACTAGACATTTTATCAAGGTAACATACTAATTTACTTTTACATTAACTAACATTTTAGAAATAGAATCATTTTAACTAATAACTTTACTCATAATATTACTGAAGTGGGTAGATTATAGTATTGCCATAGTAACATAACAGTGCATCTGCATGTGGTTTGGGTGTGTGTAATGCTTATCTCCCCTTCCATTCCCCGTCACCAGCCCACAGCCGATGTGAAAGCCGCACGAGTAAGACCTCAATATCGACCATTGATGATGTAAACTTGGCTTTTGATGAAACCATTGCTTTGGCGGAAGAGGTTTGGGGGAAGAGTTTAGAAGGTACCAGGGTTGTCCTAAAAGGAAATCTTCACACTTACATTTTACTGTTTAGCGAGTTCTCTTTTAAACATGGTATAACTTTGAACATCGAACAAAAACATTATTTGCTAACCCCACAGTATAGCTGAAATACAGCCAAATATTTAGTGCAAAAGAAATCAATCAATCAATCAGCCAATCAATCAATCACTCTGTGGAATACTGGTACTTGATTTATGCTGGTTCTGAAATCATGAATGGAATTTTGTTTCATTTTACACCATGACAGTAAAATTATGTGTGGAGAGCCTTTGGGTCAAGAATCATGTCTTAACTGTCAACAATTAACAATTGGTTATGGGATGGATAGAGTTACATGTATATCTTGAATAGTATTTGCTTGTGACTTTTTTGGTTGTTAAATTGGTTATTCATGCAAATTTATATTTTTAATCACACATCGCTCTTGCGCTGCGACAAGTCTTTTGTTAAATCCATGTATTTAAGAAAATTTACCATACCATCAAAATTGAATCCACAAAGAGATGAGTATGGCTTTGTCATAACCTTCATGACATTAATAAGTGTAGTGATACCTAAGCGTTTTATTTTAATGTTGTTCATCAGAATCCCATATCAATTCTAACATTTCATTATCTAATTAGTTTATGTTTAAAAGGGATTAAAATGTTTTTGAAATAAGACTTCATCAATTAAATTTATAGGATCCATATTTGGTTTTGGGCATTTGTAATCAAGTATCCAATAGGAGACTAATCAGTCAGCCAATCATTATTTTATTCAACAAAGTTTCAAATTGATGAATCAGACTTATTATTAAAAACCTGTCTAATCTGTACATGTTTGTTGGAATGTTTATTCTAGGCCCTGAAGTAGAGAGAGAAACCAATAAAGTTATAACCAAAGAGTCACCGAGTCATTCACCAAGAAGTAGCGAGGACAAAGAGACTGTTTCAAAAGCAACAAATGTGTCATCACAACTTGAAACAAATATAGAACCAGTAAAAGATACAAAAGTAGAAAACGAAATCAAACATTCTAGTGAGTCTGTAGATACTGATGATGTTGTCTTCAGAGGACGTAGTCATGACGATGGACTAACTTCCGGAGATTTCCTTCAAGGGGACAAAGGTGTCTCTGAGATAACATATGATTTTAAAGTGGATTCCGTGCCCCCAGGTTTTACTGGCGAACCAAATTCCAGACAATCCATGTCTGAAGAGGAAGAGGTCATTACATATATTGAAGAAGAAGTGGTCTTCACTGGACCTTCGGAATTAATCCAGATGTATAAAGATGATGCTAAGATTAAACGTCACTGGGAAAAGGATTTAGACAAAGAATTAGCTAAAAGCATTGAAATTCATGAATCCCCTGTTCCTGGAGCGACGGTTCCAGATTGGGACACAGCAGCCAGGGATGGATCACCAGGTGCACAGCCTCCTCAAATCGTAGAACAAACGCCTCCAGCAAACACAATTGTACGTGCAAAGATGGTAATGGTAGAACCTGAACCTAGAGATCCATTGCCGACCCCTTACAGCCTGGAAACATCCACATCATCTTCTAGAGAACGCAATAAACAAGTATCTTCTTCAGAGGATGCTAGCCAGAGGACTAAGTCCCAGGAACTGAAAAGCAATGATAGCAATAGAGAAAGCAATAAACAAGTATCTTCTTCAGAGGATGCTAGCCAGAGGACTAAGTCCCAGGAACTGAAAAGCAATGATAGCAAAGTTGACAAGTCTGATTCTCTTCTCAGATATATCAGGGAAGAAGCGAAAATAAGGCATAGAAGACAACCTGAAATGTCCAGAGAGAAAGAAGAATTTGTTTTTGCAAAATCTGATCTTAATAAGCTGGATTTCCTTGGTGGTAGAAAGCCCAAAAAGGCATTTATCCAAGTTTTACCACCAGTTTCCCCTCCAAAAGTGCAACCAAATACTACTTGTAAAGAGAGGTCTGTAACGTCCCCTCTTGAAGCAGCTCGCATAAGTTCCAGACCTTCCAAATCCTTCATGTTGCCGCAACCATATCGAAGTCCCTCTTTTCAATCAGAAGCAGCTTCTACACAGTCTTCATCCACCAATAATGTTAGCTCTTTAGAACTGAAAAGTAACAATCGTTCAGACTTAAACTTTGTTCCAACAACAGAAAGTGAGGCTGAAAATGTTTTAGAGGAAAAGAGTATTTCTATGATCAATCTTCCAGCAACGAGAGTATCCTCTTCTGTACGCAACACAGGATCCCCGAGTGTTAATAATAGAACAAACACAACTAATGTTACTTCTGTTTCATCTGTCAAATTATCAGAAAAGCCCTCAAGTAGCCCTTCATGGAGTGCTTCAAGAACTGAAAATAACACTGATCAGTCGAGTCACAGAAATAATGTTGATAAAACTAAAGAACCTGTGAGTCAGACATTGGCATTCAATCAACAGGAATTAGTGAATGAACAGTACAACCAACTCCAGGATCAATTCGCGGTGTGGCAACAACAATTGGTCCAGAATCAAGCTCTTTTGGCACAGCATAAAATCATGCCAGAAGACCAGAGCCAGCAGTTGCAACAACTTCAGGTACAGTTACAGCTGCAACAGCAGATGATGGAACAGTTGCAGCAAAGCATGCAGGCTCTTGCGCTGCAGGGGGCAGTAACAGGAACACTTCAACCTGTGGTTCAGATGCAGGCACCCCAGACTGCAGCTCCTGTCCCACCCGTAGCTCCACCGCCCCCTGCTGCACCAGCAGTGTCACCTGTGGTCAAGTCTGCGTCGAGAACATCATCCAAGTCTAAACACAAGAAAAGATTTGAAAGGCAGTTGGACCCAAGAGAAGAGTTGATGTTGGCAGTTCGACAAGCTTCTGGAAGAAACTGTTTGAAAAAAGTAAGTAAACATTTAAATGAATATGAGCATGCTGTAATTTAAGTTTCAGTTTGGAATTTTAAGCATTGTCTCAGTCTGGAATGTTTTTGACATTGCCGCATGGTTTGTTTGATGTGTTGACCTATATGTGCAATGTGATATCTTCTAGTCCACAACAGTCTGGAGTCAAAGATTAAGTCGAAATGATCTTATTTGGATGAAATTAAATAAAATTATTACCAAAGGAGGACCTTGACCCGAACTGTTATGGCTTCCTTTTTTGTGTCGTGGGAATGTCAAGTTGCCAGTTTTGTTTAGAGTGGCTTCTGCAACCCAATGGGCTGACGTGACATCATGACAGAACAAACCTCGAGTATTGTTCGGTTAAACTCATTGCGTTAATAAAATCAAAATTTAATGCTGTGTTTGTTTTTCCAGGTAACTGTGAAGGAAGCAAGATGGACGAACAAACCTCTTACTGGCGAACAGCAAAATACAAATTCAACATTTTAACCCCAGTAAGTCTTGCTGAGTTCATTTAGAGGTGACGGAAGAGAGACGGAACATTGTCAATCTTGTTTGCAATTCTGATCAGGGATTATCCTGCTGATGTTTTTTGAACTGTGAAGATATTCTGTGATTATTTGGAATACATCATCTTTGAGATATTAGACTAGGCTGTGTAACAGTGATTATATTTGGCATTTTGCTAGTGCAATACGAAAGGCTGGTTGAGACAGGCTAAGTGAAGAGGGTTATCTGGCATCGTCGTTAGAATGTTGTGTCAAGAAGGTTCAAATACTGTTTTTTAAAGACAGTCATTATATGGGCTAAAGTTGTTGTTGCTGAATCTTACTTGATTAGAAAACTGTGGAATGTTAAAAAAAACTTTATTTTGTATGGGATCTTTATATTATATAATATTTCAAATGAATTACCAAATACTTCTGCAAGTTGTGTAAATGCCTAACAGGGATTCAGGCCAACCCAGGCAGAGAGCAGTGCGTTTTGAAATGTTATATCTGTGGTAATCAGATTTTTGCAGGAAGCATGTAAAAATAATCAAGATTGTCAAAGACTTTTGTTGGGAATACTGTCAGATAGAATCAAACTCTTTTGATTGGCTGGTGTCCTGATGTTACTGATGGAGGAACATTATTTTTCAAACCGAGTGTAATACTTCACTTTGTTAAGTGAGTTTCTTAGTGGTCTGGGGTCCGTTTCACAAAGCGATCTAAGCTTACGTTGAACGTAACTACCATGACAACACAATGCCTCCAATACTGGTCGCTATGGTATTTACGTTCAACGTAGCCTAAGATCCTTTTGTGAAACGCGCCCCAGGTTTACTTCTGGAGTACACACCAGTCTTAATAGGAATACTCTTGAGAATGGCTGCAAACACCAATCAATGAATGAAATAAAGACATCAAGCCAATAGAATGGTTATGTTTCATGGAGGAATTTTCTGTTTGCACATGAGAGCTCTGGATATGATTTGATGCTAAACATTGTACCAATTATTTGATTAATCAGGACCTTGTATTGATAGGTACCTCTTGAGAGAAATAAGATCTTGATCATCAGATATTGTTTCTGTATTGAGCACATTGATTTTTGAAATTATGTAAAGAAGAGCTACACAATGTACCAGCATGTCAGAATAGATATGGCAACTGGTTAGGCACGTGAAACGGAGATTTCATTGTTTGATATGAAAAGTGTATTTAGTACTTACTACTTGGGATAAAGTCTACGCCAGATAACAACAAGATATCCTGTACCTTTCTATTGATATTATTTCTATTTTTATGCTATATCTTCATGTATTATTATATCGGGTGATTTCACAAGTTCATTTATTTGCGGGTGGATGATGAGAGCTTCCTGTGCCCTGGTGCCCTCAGGGCCAAGGGGCAACAGAAAGCCCATTTGTTGTGGTGTTATGTTTTACATCCTGTACTTGTTCTGAATTTGCTTGTTTGTTGCAAGTGATGTCCATAACCCTTTGGGCTGGCCCTCTGTAATATGAGGGAAATAGCCTTAAGTACGATGTAAAACACAAATCAAACAAACAAAACACTGACTCATCATCTGATTATAAAGAAAGTGTTTTATTGATTTCAATATTGCACAATTCATTTATTGATCATCATATATTTGTGCTACTTCAACATGAATATTCAGAAATTGTTTTTGTAATTATAGACAGGTGTTCCTAACATGTAGATGTATTTCTATGAGGTTCAAATTAGGGAGATGTTAAAATAGGTAAAACACGATTTCAGAAATTTTCTTCCAAATATTATGTTATCATGCATTTAGGTTTAAACAAAAACAACTGATTCCAGACTGGAATATTTTTTAATTTAAAACATTACTTACAATTAGGGCATTTAAAATCAGACAGAAAATTAATTTGGTTCCGTTTTTAAATTTTACATCGATTTTGAATCTGCTTGAATTTGTCACAAATTTTGAAGCCCTTTTATCGAGTCATAATTTTAACTAAATTATTTTAATAAAAATAAAAATAGTTACATTGTTTTAAATTTATTTCAGTTCATTTTCCTACTTTGCAATATTCATTGTAAAAACACCAATTTCGTTGTTTAATTTATAAACAGCAACAAAGGCATGCAATGTACAAAACCATTGTCTGTTCTCTGTAGGTGTTTTTACGTTATAAACACTAACAAGGACATTCAAGTTTGAGATCCATAATCAGTTGGCATTTCCATGTTATAAACGCCAATGTACTTGATATTTAAAACCTTTGGTGATTATATGGTAACACTGACCAAAACAGACATAATTTATATTTAAATCCTTAGGTGTTTTTACCTAGTTATAAAAAAGTTACAACACAAACACACTTGATATTAGTGTGCAACTTAAAACCATAATCAAACTAAATTCGAACGAAGTTTTTTTTAAGTGTACACAGAGTACACCATAAGGATTTTGAAGCCAAATTCTAAAATTATATTTTAAAAATATATTGTTACCTTAATGGTATTTGTTTGTGATATCAAGAAAATAGCAATTACTTAAATCAACATTCAGTTATTAAATGATGAATTAGTGTGTCCTTGCCAGGTATTATAAAGTAAATATAAAGAATCTTGAAACTTCTTTACAATTGGGTACATTCTCATAACCTAGCTGCTTTGTTTCTAAAATTATTTATTTAAAATACTAATTGTTGATATTTTTCTATGTGGAAACTGATGTATTTTTGTAAGAAAATTGATCAACATTTTGTACAACAGAGTTTTGGAATAGATAGTCTACATGTAGAATTAATTTCATGAAATAAACTTAGAAATTGCCCTCTGTCTAAGGGATATATTACTGCTTACTTTTGCAAATCACCTCCGTCACACAAGGAAAATACCCTTGACAAACAGCATTAAACACCAATCAATCAATTTCACCAGGAAACAATTGCATTCAAAGCTCTGTTAAGGTAGATTACATTTGTATGAATAAAATAACCAATCTAGAAGCTTTACAGAGTTTAAACTAGTTCATCCCATCCTCATTTTGTAAGTTTTTGTCCATGGAAAATTGCCATGAAGGCATGATAAGCACATCAAATCACCAAACAAATAATACGATTTGAATTGTCTAAATTTGAGGTAATTGACACCTGGAATTTGATTTGTGGTGGCCATTTAGCGGTCTGCTGGGGATAAGGATTGGTTTAGGATTCTATCCAAAACAACTGTGGGTAAACAATCACATGTAATTGCTTGCAATGATCCTTCACCATACGTGTATCTATAATTATGCAAAATGTTCCAAAGTTATGGTGGACCAGTTTTGACATATCATATTTATAAAACTTTGATATATTCATGTATATTTTAAGCTGTACATTTCTTTACTTTCATGTGAGTGTATATAATTCAACTACTTAACCATGTTCATCACTTATTGCATAATTATGGATGTATTTTAACTGCACAAAAAATTGAAATACAACTACATTATATTCTAGTAAAAGTTGCCGTGTCAGAAAGTGCAGTCTCTTTGTATAGATTTAATTCATTCATTCTCGAGAAACTGTTGCATAAGCGTCATCTAAAACTTACTAAAATAATAAAATTTTGTTTGATAATTATGGCATTGGCTTCAACAAACCTTTGCAGTTTTGTTTTTGTATTTCAGCAGTTGGTAAAAGTAATATCACCAGTGGGGGGAAAAGGGAGATAAATCTGTTGACATGTATAACTGGCACAATCTTATTCTCGTGACAGTTTCTATAGTTAAGATACACACAGTCCATGTTGGTTAGATGTTATCTTAGGACATAGAATATACTCTATTTTAGATTGATAACTTGCGGTGCCATCTACATGTACCTAATTGGCTAACAACGGAATTCAATTGAATATTCATATCCTGCAATTGTTAGTCCATGTGGCACTGACAGTTAAATAAGTTACAGATTTATCTCCCTTTTTTTGTCAATCGTGAACCCAATAATTTAAAAAAAATTATGATTTTAATTACATTTCATTCTCATGAAATTTTATCATTCCATAAAATATACTTTTGTTTTGAGATGTAAATACTAAACACCTATATGAACTTTACACTATAGTTTTGTTATTTAAAGATTTTCCAGCAGTTAAAGAAGATAAGAGTAAAAAAAAACATTACAGAATATGTTTTGAAGAGTTTAGCCACACAAATTGTGCATCCCATGGAATATATGTATGCACGGATTCATTGCGCTTAAATACTGCAATAAAATATTAGAAGCATCACAACAACTGCCTGCTATAATTATCAATAGGAGGAGTTATTGTAGAGCAAAAATATCAAAACTGTTAATTACTTATTATATTATTAACTTTTGTATTATTATGTTCTTTAACTAAGTTATGCAGAATAAAGAAATCTGTAATACATGTATCTTGTTATTTAGTGTCTTCAATACTTTGTCACAGCAGAAGTTTGTGCCCTGGTACAGACCAATTTCACGGAAGCGCCATGTTGAAATCAAAGTGAGGCGATCTGCTCTTCTGAGATGAGATGACGTGTCACATGCAGCGTCACAAAGGTTTTCTTTCTCAATGATGCACAAAGCAATAACGATACAGTACGATGACGTCATGATTTGGGTGCAACGTCACAATGCATGGCATCTGAAAAGCATATAGCCTAACGTAATTTCGCAGCGCCACCCCTTCCATGAAAAAGGTCTATTGAGCATCAGGTAATCCCAAAGTGGATTGTTTGTGGTCATTTAATTTTAAAATTAATTTTTCTCCTGTATTTACAGGTGGTTTGGGTGGGGGAGCTTCCTGTGCTGCGTGCTCTCTGAGCTAAGGGTCGTCAGGAAGCCGATTTGTTGTGGTGTCCCATTAATGTATTGTGTTTTCCGTCACCAATTTGGCTGGCACGCAGTTATATGAATGGAATAA
>JAVFBZ010175939.1:0-15903 GCA_032466195.1 Katharina tunicata | reverse complement strand
GCGATTTACCCCCCCCCCCCCCCTTTTTTTTAAATCTGGCCGACCTGTCAAATATTGCCTTAGTCTGCATTGGCTTATCTTCCAATCTTTATTGTCTGGCAGTAATAACATTAACCAGTAGCGTTTGTCTTCAAATGCTGCTAGGATTGTTCAGCCAAAGTTTTGTGTTGATATGGCTGATTTAATTGATACTGACATGTGCCTGATAATTTCATGATAAAATAAAGCGATTGTTAACAGAACATGGAAAGAGTATTGTAGTATTTGTCTTTGATCCTTTAAAAGTGGAACACTCTGGCTAGTGGGGGTCGTGTAGGAGTCATCTAAATCAACTATATTTGACTATCAATTAAATCATTGGCCAAATACATTTTTTGCCTAATATAGACTTTCTTTTTTAAGAAAATATATAAAGTACATGTAATGAAATGCATACAATGATGTCTATCTTTGGTTTATTTGTAACGCTATGTACTGGTGGTCGTACACAATTTCTTAAAAGATTCAGTTGTGAGAAACACAAATGAAACTTTGTGTGAAACACAAATTACGTGTCACTTTAATTACGAAAAACAGCCTGAGGAGGCCAGGTGGTTGAGTCCTGTATTTGTGACCAGAATTAATTGTAGGCCTCTGGGTGTCTGGCTCTCAGAGACTTGTGTTAAATTCCAGCGAGTGTCTCAAGCTATAAAGTAAAATCTAAAAACAAAAATGTGGTATACATGTATATATCAAACACTAAAAAGGTGCATGCATTTAATTAAACCCACACTATCTGCATATGAGTGATTTGCAGAGTGAAATCAACTTTACTACAACTTGAGTGCAGATAGCACCCCGTATTCCTGAGACCTCCAGCTTTCTTGTCGTAGAAATTGTTGAGCTTTGAAACATTGCCGCCATTTTGGATATCATAAGCTATCATTGACACCGGTTATTCTCCTCCCGTAGGATCACCCTCCCCAGGTTACATATACTTAAAAATGCAGACAGCAGAGATTAAGGAGACAAATCTGCTTTCAGAGGGAAAACTAAGGGGACAGATTCGACCATGCACCCACGAATTGACTTTACAGCACACACACAGATACAAAATGGCAGGAGCTCGTTTGACAAGACGAGGAAGTGTGAAAGTTTGTCGTTATAATGTTGACAAAACTGATGTCAAACAGCAATTAGATTTAATATTTTAGATATACAATGTACGGTTGATGATTGATACATGTAATCATAGATTAATTGTGTGAGGCAAGTCTTACCATTTTGTTTTATTTTCTTGATATTTGAAAGCTCTAAAGTTCTTGATATCCTGCAGATACTGAATGATTTTGAACTCATGCTCTCTAGGATTCACCTTTTGAACTATCAGAGTAAATGACAATCAAGCAAACACAGTGACACAATATTATACCCCAAAACTTGATAATATACCAGTATTGAATCAAAAGTTGTAATATATATCGTTCTCCATGGTCTCTACATGTATATTGGCATCAAAACAGAAATTAAATGTTTTGTATTACTTTGCTTACTGATATGAGCGAGTGAAAGAATCGTCTTGCTTTGTAAGGGTAGTGTGTTTTCAGCTTACATTTATCTGTCGTACTTACCAATGGAGGAACATTATCATTCCAATATATATATACATGTACATGTAGCAAACACTAGAAGTGACCTCACCTTATCCTAGTTCTGTCGGTAAAGCTTCTCAATGCTAAAATACATATTATATTATATTTTTTTATAAATGTAGAGAAAGAAAATTTTGCTTGCCTCTCTCTACCTGGATTCTAAATCTCAAATCTCAAATCTCTAGCCAGCAGGGCAAAAACTTTACCCGACTATTATCCAGGTAAAAGTTGCGAATCTTTCTCTGGCATAAGCTCTGACATTGGGACACAATAATAGTGTATTTTTATCTTATGTTTTGGGTATTCTGATAATCTATATACATGTATACTTTATATATAAGTGAAATGCCCTTGAACAGGGGGCCAAACACAAAAGAATCAATCATACTAATTGACAGAAGCTAACACTCCATTAAGATGTGAAATGAACGCACAAGCCGCATCTCGAGAAAAGACAATACATGTAACATGTATATTGTGAGGATAAATATGTGGCGAATATGTAACACACATACATGTAGGCCTACATTGTAGCTATCAGGTATAGGTGATAATAAGCACAACCTGAAAAATGTATCGTTTAGAGTTAGTAGTAAACCCATTAGTCTACCAAATGAAGATGAGGGCAGTTAAGGGCTATCTGATACAGAAGGGAGTTTCGTCTTCAAGTTAACCAAGAGGTCCTTGAGAGATTTGTTCTTTAGTTCTTTAATATATGTACATGTACATATATTAAGATCTTTCTAGACATTTTGAGAACTTATCTAAAACATGAGAAGATTTCCCTGTGCCAGTGTGATTACTCTTAACAATAATATATACATTGTAACACTATAAATAAAGGAAGCTGTCGATTCTAAGCACAGGCAAGGGAGAAAACTCTTTCAGCCACTTCTGTTGTGTAGTGTCCATGTATGTTTTGTGTTCAATTCAATAGTATGTTAGTATATAGAAAGCTGTATATTGTACATACATGTACAATAGTATAATGTTGTTCAGTTACTCAGGGTAACTGTACAGTATAGGCCTCCAGTTTAACCTAGGGCTTGTATTCCTTCTATTCCTACTTATCAATAAAGCTACTGTAAAAGGTGTACCGGTAGGTAAGTTCTCACATATATAATACAATTTTTTTTTTTTTTTTCATATCTTTTTTTTTTGTTTAAAATTTATTCTCTGATTGTTACTTATATGCTAGCCAGAGACCCGAGTTCGAATCCAGGTGGAGATAAGCAAAATTTCAGTTTCTTTCTCTACATTTATACAAAAATAGATATTTTTATAAAGATACCCGAGTTCGAATCTCGGTGGAGGCAAATTTTCTTTCTCTACATTTATGCAAAATGAAATATATACAAGATTAGAGGTTAAAGTATGATTATATATATGGTACATGTACATGTATTTCCCTGATTATCATCACTCCATACGTTTTGTTTAGTTTTAAACTTGAAGAATATCTAGAGGCAAGGTATTTTGTACAGTTTACAGGTTTATGGAGAGAGCTGCATGCATGCCCTGAACATTGCAATCTGAGCTTATAGGCAATGGATGACTGACTCTGTGTTAAATCCGCATGAATTCACTTGGTGGGCATTTACATAACTTATATTTACTCAAGAGTATTTTGCGGGGCCTCGCCATGGCTCCGTGGTTGAGCGTTGGACTACAGAACCCCCTTCACTTTACTCGGAATAGGTTTGATCGCCCCTGTGGACCTTAGGTATATAAGGGAAGTTTTCCTGTCGCTGCGGAGATCGCAGGGTGGTTTTTATGAGGTTTCTTTCCGGTTTTCCACCATACACCGGCAACGCAAATTATTAAGATTAGTAAGTCGTCATATAGGTGACATACTCTTGAGTATGACGTTAAACACCAATCAAACTGAAGAGTATTTCGCTTACATATATCTGAGAATTTACATGTATCTAGAACATGAAATGATTACTCTTGACAAAGATATATAATCACTATGTACACATGTACAGTAGGTGTTTTGTCACTTGTCAGAATACACCACTTGACTGGCAGGTAGCCGCTGTGGATCTCCATTATAATGCTTGTGTTGAATTAAAACAATAGCTACTACATGTAGCTTTTACTATGTAAAATTCATTTAGATAAATCTACCAAAAATTACATGAAACTTCTGTCGAACATACATGTATATGGCGGCCGGCTACATGGATCCATTTCAGCACCTAGTTCAAGTCCCTGCCACCTTCTGGATAAATGTAACTGCAGTCTGTTTCCAGCTTATATTTATGCTCTCGTACCGGTACTTACATGTAACTGTGGAGGAACATTATCTTTCCAACTGAAGTTAGACTTAAAGTGACTTCAAATAATTTGGTTGTGTTACTCACACTGCTTTAAGTACTGTTGGAACACACCGCCGTCATATAAGTGAAATATCCTTGAGCTTGTTGTGATCGAGCAATCAGTCATTGAATCAATCACTCGTCCTTGTGCAATATATGTTATCAGTTTATTTACATGTACTTGTGTTAAATGGCTTCTTCACCCAGGTGCTCTATGAAATAAGGGGCATCAGGAAGCTGATTGACTATGTTGTCCTGTTTTTCGTCCTGTAAATTGTATTGTGATGTTTTCTATATTGCCACCATCATGTTTGGTGGTTTCCTTCACCGATTTGGCTGAGTACGGCATAAAACCCCAATCAATCAAACAAACAAGCAAACAATTAAATGGCTTATTATTAAAGCCAAATGTTGTGGACCGTTGACAAGTCATAACCGTAAACACCTGTGTAAACAATCCGCTTCCAGACTTTAATCCGGTATTAGTTAACAAACACATGTTCTACAATGAGCTCCAGATTTTCTTCTATTGTCTGCTCTCCCCAGTGCACTTACTGGCTGCAATGAACTGTTAGCAAGTGTACAATATGGTATAAAAGCGAGTCTCTGCTAGCTAATGCCGTATCAATGTATTTGTCCTCTTATAAGATATATCCACTCAGGGGCCGGTTGCTCACAGCAGTATTAAATTTAATCCTAGTTTAGATGACGTCACGCCATGTTGAAGGCCTTCTCTAATACCGCGATTTGTGATTTAATCTGGTATTAGCGGCTAACACTGCTTTGAGCAACCGGCCCCAGGTCTATATATATCATGCATTTTAGAATATGAGTTCAATATTATCACAATTTTCAAATTCCACCCCAGGTAATTTCACACCAAAACCTTTGATAATTCCGTGTCGGATAATTTCATAAATAGAGGTTGACCAATGACTAATGAGGACCTGTGTGTTATGATGAATATGACTGGAGTCTTAATTTATCTATTTTTACACTTTTAAAATGACCGGTGTATCACCTTATTCTGACCATGTACTTCACTCGGAAGCCATCAAATGTACTGTGCACATCATCTCGGATGTGATATGATCATCTCATTATTTTGGCCGGAACTTTTTCACAGCCTGTGGGTCAAACTGCCAATGTAGACAGATTCTACAGTTTCCATTTGTTTTACCTTCAGAACATAACTAAATATAGTGCATGTAAAACCGTACGAAATTCGCTTGATCACCCTATATTTTTCTACGTGTTCACTGTCCATACGGTGGTAAATCAGCTTCCGGCGAAGAAAATGTACCATTTTGATGTACATATTCATACACTTATCACGGCCGAGCTAATTGATGACAGCCAAATAACGAGAAATCATGTGAGGTTTGGCCGATTGGCATGTACACATGTACCTTGAAGATATTTTGGGGCATTTTTTTCACAAGATGTTTTGCAGTTTTTACCTTACTCATTTTTGTTTACTTCATAGCATATATATTTGTCAAGAGTAGTCACACTGGGACAGAGATATCCACTAATTAAAGTCGATAAATTATCTCATGTTCTAGATCAATTCTCATATATATATGAAACAGTATGTTGGAGAAACAAAAAATCCTCTTAGGCTAAGAGCCAACAATCATATGAGTTCAATCAGATTACAGGTGATTACCTCCCCAATACAATGTAGGTTAACAATTCTCCCTTCCTGGCCAATCGGTCATATATCATTTTAAAATAATGCTGATTTAAAAATTCCTGTTTTTCCTCCTGAAGAGGAAACCAAATGGAAATGCATGGAGAGATAAGCTCATTGGATTAAAACACTTCAAACATTGTATCCATTGGTTTCATCCTTGAACCAGGTAAAGGCTCCAGGGTAGACATTATTCCTTTTGTTTTACAATATGACCAGCCTAGCACGAGGTTACCAAGTCTCCTAATACAGGAATATGAAAACCTTGTACCTAAAATGGTTAAGCCTCTACCACAGAGACCTATCATAGCGTACAAAGAAGAACAAATCTCTCAATCTCTCAAGGAACGTTTGCAAATATTGGATGCAGTCTTGTTTAATGCTTTACAAACTAGAACAGGAACAACAAGGTCCAAGTATTGATCCACAAATTAATTTACACTTTATTTCTGTCAGATGCAGCTGCTCTTAATTTTATGCTCAGTTACCTCCCCTTGATATTAAAGTCCACATGATCAATGTCACTTGCAGAAAATAATAACCTACTTTTAATTCAGCCTGAAAATCAATATAAATCATTCGCATAAGTTGGTAGATGTTGTTGTTATCTTTGTGCTGTTTATTGCCCTCAACCGTTTGGAGAAGCGTCCATTACATGTACATGATTGCCCTTCATGGTATAAAGGGTGATTCTGATGAACCTGATTTGTGTGCTGTGTCCCATTTATAATTTCATAATTTTGTTATCCTTGCTTGAAAACAGTCCTAGCAACTAGGCCGAAACGCTGCTTATTAGTCTACCCAGAAGTTATGTTTTTGTTACTTGCCCTCCTTCTGAATGCTGCTTAAACAAGTAATTTCAGGCTTTTGTCCCTGTGGCTGAGGGCAGGACTTGAACTCATACGTTTCAAACTTGTCGAACTTGGACTGGCACATGAGTGAAATAACCTTAAGTACATATCGCCATGATCATGACCAGGCTTTTAAGTAAAACTAATTTTTTTGATGTCAGTGTGAAAGTTACCCTGAAAATATATAATATTCACTAGTGCAGATGTTCTGATGAAACAATTTCTCACCAGATGATACAGCCCTTGTTAACGTTATTCAAAAAATGCTTCCCCAGATTTCAATTCAACTATTTTTCTCTCTAGCTCAGCTATGAAAGAAACAAACAAACATAACTGATTTTTTTCCTTAAATTCTGCTTTTCATTTTGTCTTCCATTCATTCTCTCCTACATTCACTTGCCAGGAAGCCCAATTTTTTATGGCGTATCTTTTGTTCTTTAACTGTTCTGTTTTGTCTATTTGTTTGCCAGTTTCGTCAAGTGTGATTTTTTTGGCTACAGTTTACGTGTTCAGCTAGCACACTGTCATATGATTGAAATAGTCCTAAGTGAAATACCCCAATCAAAGAAACATCCATATGTAGGGTCACAATGTTCCAAGCATGAAGTTAAACACAAACAACATTCTTTTTTCTTTTGTTAGCATTTTTTCCACCGATGAGTTTTACAAAATAGAGCAAATTTATGACCCCAACAAAACATACACGAGGATGCATGCCATGGTGATTCAATAAATATATTTCGGTTTATTTTAAAACCATTCTGAAGAATTTCTTCTGTCTTTTTGTCGTTTCATTCATTCTTTCCCGCCTCCAAGCTCGAACCTACATGTATTGTTCATCTTATTCCTGGCTCAGACAAGAACCATCCTCATGGAGATAATTTATGATGCCAGCTGCATGGTAATTTCTCAAGATTTGATGTCTTGTTTTATTCATTATTTTATCTGTCTTTTATGCTACATGTAACTTCATTCATTCTTTAATCCAGACATCCAAGTCATATCTACTTCCCAGTCATTTTAGCCTAATTCATCTCGTATGCAGACCACTAGAGCTATCTTAAGAGTGATAAATTACGCTGTCAGCTACACGATCATTTCACTAGTACTCCTGTGTTTCTTGGCGGCTGAAATCAATACCCAGCCGAGTTTGTTCCGGCCAATCAAGCGAAGGAGGGCTCTTTAGAAAGGCGTCGTAAATCGACAAAAATTCCGGTGAGCGTCGATCAAGACAGTCTGCTCCAAGAATCACTTCACTGTTACCTCAGGTGAACCAGTTGAAGGGGATGTAATGGAACATGTACACATTGAACAAAATGTCCCATATTAATTTACTGTATAAGTTAAAAAAAAATAATAGATGTTTGTAAAAATAGAGACTATTTAAGTTTCTGTGCAATATTTCGGTTTAGTTCCTAAAACCGTTTTCAGAAACTAATGACGACATGCAATTTGTGTACAACTGTATATTTGTGAAAAACTATATTTGATGCTTTAGTTTATAAAACCTTTAGCAAACCAAACTTCATTGGTGCACCCAGTTTTAACACAGTTTGCAGTATGGTGTCAACCTGCTTAACAACTCAAAGTTATGATTATATCTTCCTCTGATGTTTTAGCTGTGTTCAGACCTTCAACATATTTTTTTTTTGTTTTTGTATTCTAGCTGTTATACAAATACTCAGAGTGGTCAATGCGCACTTTTCTAGAGTGTGCACTCTTGATCAACAGATCCCCCTCACCTCTGAGTCAGCGAGTTCAAGCACTCCCTCGGACAGTATACATGTGGGTTGGTCTGCCAGCTACCAGCGGAAGGTCGTGGGTTTTCTGTGTGCTACCCAGTTTTCTTTCCACAATAAAGCTGGCCAATAAGCTGTAATTGGGACTTACAATCTAACATTGAAAAAATAAACAATTAAAAGGTTTTTGGCCATTTACTGCTGGTTGCGTTTTACCATTTCTGGTTCTGAACAACAGTTTAACAAAGGAGTTGAATGATGTATTCTATATATTGGACAGGAGCAGGTGTTTTCGACAGACTCCTTAATACAGATATTTGTTATCGACCCAGTTATTATCTATGTGTTGTTAGTTTATCAGCTCAGACATCCTGTCTGTCCTCAAATCAAATTCATAGGGTACGTTACGAGGTATCCCAACATGAATTATATCTATGCCATGTCTGAAAAGTTATACTGATCAATAAATCGAAGTACATACCAAACGTCCAAACCTCTTTTCGAGGAAGTCTCAGTCTAATTATAAGCGACGTTTCTTTTGTATTCTAGCTGTTATCAATGTGATACAGCTATGAGATACAGTATCTGGTTCATATCTCCACGTGTGGGATACAGCTTTCCCACGCTGTGATTGGTCAATTTCTGCTCATTGATCACACTCAGCAATTTTGATTGGGTTAAAAAAACACTTTCATTCATAAAACCCACCAATCAAACTGCATTCAATGAGTTTGACGTCACATGTGATCTGCCTGAACTTTTTTCACTGCGTTTCTTCGAAAAGCCCCAACTTGTTTAATGTACAGCAATTATTTCTTTATTTTAATAATACTGCAATTTTTAAATCAAATAAAAGGAGCAAACAACCACAAACACAGAAAAAAAAATCATTTTCATTTCTGCCTAGATGCTAAGAGTGAAAACGGTCTTAACATCTAGGCCAAAACGTCGCTTATCAATATACCCAGAAGTTGAAAATCCATCAAAGTCATCTTTTTGTTATGTGCATGTAGCTATATGTACATCCACCTTGTGACACAATATCCCTCTGGCTAAGGGCAGTATGTTTCCAGATTATGTTCATGCTGTCATACTTAGCACTGGAGGAACATTATCTTTCCAGCAGCAAAAACATTAAAGTGACTTCTCATTTTATGGTTGTGTTAAGAGTAGCTGTCTACTGTTGGAATACACCGCCATCATATAAGTGAAATACCCTTCAGCACGTTGGTAAACACCAATCAATCAATCAATCAATCAATGTAACCCAATACTTACTTTGATTCTACTGACTGATGGATACATGTATGTGTAAGTCTGTGAACACTTATAGTTGCCAGTAGTCCTTCGATTATGTGCTGTTTGTTAAAGGTTCATGTTACCAGGTGCTCTCTGAGCTAAGGGCACCCTGAAGCAGATTTAGCACCCTGAAGCAGATTAAGCATCCTGAAGCAGATTTTGCATCCGGCTTTCTCTAATGTAAAGCCTTATGTTGCCTTGTTTTGGCTTCATATATTGGGTTTACACACCTCCGTGGTTGAGCATTGGACTACATACATGTATACGGAGCCCCCTTCACTGTACCTGGGATAGGTCCGATCCGCCCTGTGGACCTTAGGTATATAAGAGAAGTTTTCCGGTGACTGAGGAGATCGCGGGTTGGTTTTTAAGAGTTTTTTTCTCTCGGTTTTCCACCACAACGCAAATTAATAAGTAATAATAAGTCGTCATATAGGTAAAATAGTCTTGAGTATGATGTTAAACACCAATCCAACAAACAAACAATCATCTAGGTTAGGTAAGCGACATGACATACCACAATCACTGACACAAATCAACAAATCCTTTAATCATGTATTTATCTAATAAAAATGTTTTAAATCTATTTCTGGCCTTAATTTAGATGAAATGGATTTGTACATGTACATGTATATGTTAAGCAAGCTAAATTTTCTATACATGTTGTATTCGGTTGTTCGACAATGTAGCTCATTCATGTCAGTTGGTTTAGATCGCTGTCCCTCAGAGACCCGAGTTGAATTCCTGGAGGAGGCAAGCAAAATTGTCTTTCTCTACATTTATAAAAAAATGTATAGAGGATATTATATGAGTGTTCCAGGATATCACATTTATCAAACGAGTGGTATAATTTCGCTCTGGCGAGGTACAAATAGAAATTATACCACAAGTTTGATAAATGTGATATCCTGGATCACAAATTTTATATCCTATTTATCTCATAATTTAGTTATTTTTATATTTTTTGGCAATTTAACTAAAATACTCCCAGAATTCAGTTGTTTGTTTTTTATTTATGCAAATGAGTGGAGACGTACAAGGTCGAGTAAACAGGCATGATACGTCACACTTAGCCTAACCACGCATTTAATTGTCGCCAAAACATAGTTTGAAATGATTCAAGCAATTTAAGGATAAACGGCATCCAATCTTTAGCTACATGTATGCTACTAATTTTTATAAGCATCGTTGGATAGTGAACGAATTAAGTCAACATACTATTTGAACACAAAAAAAAACAAGAATTCATAACATCGAAGAAAACTTGGGCGGTGAGATGTGGAATGTTGTCACGTGAACAGATTGATCTGGTTAGATGTACAATGTAGGTCACGGCAGACTGGGCTTTGTTTGCAGCAAAATGAATTTGTTTCTGTGTTTGTGGTTGTTTGTTACCTTCATTTGATTTAACCTAGATGAATGAGACAAATGATAAATTTAATGTTACAGTATTAAATGAAGAAATAATTACTGTGCATCTAAGGAGCTGGACGCATACAATTTGAGAATTTTCGAAGAAACGTGGGGAAAAAAGTTCTGGCAGATCACATGTGATGTCAAACTCTTCGAATGCAGTTTGATTGGTGGGTTTTATGAATTGAAGTTTTTTTAACCCAATCAAAATTGCTGAGTGTGATCAATGAACAAAAATTGACCAATTACAGCATGGGAAAGCTGTATCCCACACGTGGAGATATGAACCAGATATGTCATAGCTGTATCACATTGAAATTTACTCATTTATGGGATAAATATATTTATATACATGTTAGTATATATCACTAAAGCTATTTGCCCATATATTTCATTTCATACGTATGACTACATGTACATGTACTTAGTATAAGAAGTATATAATTAAATCCTCTGATAAATTGGTGAACCTTGCTGGTTATATTAGATATCAAGCAATGCTCCTTTGATCTTCTAATATTAATGATCCGGAAAAAAAATCAATTTGACTTCAAGCCAAAGGTTTAGTAGTCATTGGTGTAAAGAAAAAAAGGCTTTTATTTTTGACTGCAAAAAAAGTTCTTTGATTGCAGTTAATCAATAGGAGAGTTTTATTGGCGTTAATGACAGGATCGTGTGTTAAAAAGAGAGCTGTAAATTCACTCATTAACTGGCGTGCTGAGCTCCTAGCTTGGTATGGGTTCATTCTGTGGTGTTTTGCCCGTAGGGATTTTGCGGGATCAAAACCGTGTTGGAGTTTGACAAGGCTGATTTAGCCAAAAGCGTGAAAATAATGGCATCAATTTTGTGGCAGTCTTGTTTTTATGTTCTGTTTCACACAACACTATTTATCTTCGGCATGTGGTTTGTGTTAGTTTTTCTGTGCCCTGGTCCTCTATCTGTGCAAATAGTGAATCACGAATATGCTTTTTGTTGTGTGATGTACTGATTTTTGTCCTGTAAATGCCCTGTAAATGTCCTGTGATGTCTTGTTACATGCCAGTGTTATTGAAGGAGGTTAGTCTAACACATCATTAAATTAGCGAAATAAAGTGAAGTACAATTTAAAAGCATGCAACAAAAAAAGAACAGTGTAAAGACAAAACTTAAACAAGGGTGGCAGTTAACACCTCTAACATGTTACATGAACATGTATACTGCTATTTCCGTAGACAAGATTTTAATGCAAATTCACATATATTTTAATATAAATGTAGAGAAAGCAAATTTCACATGAACCCAACAGGATTTGAACTGTGAGCCAGACTGACAGTTTAATGCAAATTCACATATATTTTAATATAAATCTAGAGAAAGCAAATTTCACATGAACCCAACAGGATTTGAACTGTGAGTCAGGCTGACAGGACCAAAGCTCTGTCGACTGATCAACAGAGGCTGTCAATCTTTTTCCACGAGAAGCGCTGACAGAGGGGACACCAAAATCTAACACATTTTAAAATAAAAACTCACTATTTTAGTGTCCGAGTCCGTGTGTCAGTGCTTATTGAAGAGAATTTTTCGCAAACTTTATCAGGATAAAAATTTGGTTGTTCAACCGTGACCCTCAAGATGTCTGTAGGTTACCCCATAACAACTCTTGAGATCAAGAACTACCCAGAAACTTGTCTCTGAGCATTTATCTAGAACATGAGATGATATATATATATATCGGTTTTAATAAGTTCTATATACCTGTGCCAGTGTTAAATAACTCTTTATGGGCCTATTTAGGTTTTAATTAGTTGATATCCCTGTGCCAGTCGCCAGTGTGTTTACTCTTTACACAAATATATAAGTAAGAAAAATATAAGTAGAGCGAGAGGTTTATATAGTTATGAATAGTAGAGATAAAAACAATTGTATGCCTCCTAATTTGCATTCATTTCTATATTTGTAGATAGATAAATATATTGATTGGTTCATATCTAATTACCTGTGTTGATCGTGTTGATGGTCAATATTGATTGGTTCATATCTAATTATCTGTGTTGATCGTGTTGATGGTCAATATTGATTAGCATGCTTTATAATTACATGTAAGGAAATAAGACAAACTAACACCAGTGAAACAGATACGGCTAGTAATAATATTTGCGCATGGACTGCGAATGAAAAGTGGCCAGATGTCCACAGTTTAGCCTCCCCAATTAAATCATCAGACAATGTACATGTAATTAGATATTTGGTTAATTACAGCCCCCTTGACACATTAGATATCTCATTTAAGCCCTATGAACTTGTCAACTACATGCACTTTATGTTCTTTATGTAGCTAGTAAACAGTGAAGTAAATAGGGAGGTGATTATGTTTGTTTGGGGTTTTATGCCATACTTACGGTTATTTCACTCATATGATGTGTGCCACTTCATTGGGTAAAGGTTTCCAATCTAAACAATACTGGCAGTACACAAGACACCACAGGACATTTACAGGACAAAAAAACAAAAAACAAGATACCGTAACAAATTAACTTTTACAAATGTAGATGCACCTTTTTATTACATCTAGCTCAGAGCACCAGGACACAGGAACCCCTCTTCCTGGTTTTTCACAATACACCAACAACGCAAAATATTAAGATTAGTAAGTCGTCGTATAGGTGAAAAACTCTTAAGTATGACGTTAAACACCAATCAAACAAACAAACAAACAGCGGAAGCTTGGGCTAACTACAGGCTGTAGATGCAACTGAGCAGTCTTCAGTAAACCTCTTATCAACTAAATGGTATTGGTGGTTGCTAGGGTGAGAACATCTTGTGCCCTGCTACCAATGCTTTATAAGGGGCATCAAGAAGCCAATCGGTTGGGGTGTCCTCCTTTACATCTTATAAATGTCCTGTGCTGTCTTGTTTGTTGTCAGTTCAATGTGGCTTCCTTCACCCATTGGGTTGACAGGTTGTCAATTGAGTGAAATAACTTAAGTACCTGTTCTACAGATGCACCCGCTGGCTGGTTATAGATAAATCACTTTTAACTAATGATAACAGCCCACCACTTAGATGTTAACGTTTTGTCTGCAAGTACTCTTTATTATTACTGTGGTACCTTTAAAAGCTTTTCCAATTGAATAGAAAATGGCTTTGGGATATTTCTGCCGTGTTATTTTTGACGGAGCTCTATTGATGGTTGTCGTACATGTTATTGTAAATAATGAGTGACACTGGCGTTTCTGTTAACTGTTTTTTTAAGAAGGCGTTCTGATTGTCTGAGCCAGGCTTTGCCGAGATCAGATGACCAGAAAACTAATGGCTTGTCATGTACTGTCTAATGAAAATAAGTCACACATTAGTTTATACAGTCTGCCATTCCTTAGTTTGTATTGCATGCCTTTTTCAATCAGTTTTTTTTTTAAGGACTGGACATTTTCTTTAGGAACTCTGATAAAGTAGCAAAGTTAATGCAGTGGTTTTCATGTTTATAACTTGTCACCATTTGTATTGAGTTGTAAGAAGGTTTTAATTGTTGGCCTTAAGTATGGCATTAAACCCAAATCAAACAATCAAACTTGGCTTTCTAGCTTTTAATAGTTAGTCAATATCATAGTATGTATTTGAGAACTGAAAAATTCTTAGGAACACCACACAGAAGGCAAACTTATACAGTGAAATACTCTTGAGTATGACCATAAACACCAATCAAATAAATGCATTTTTCTATGTGTATACATGTACATGTACAGTACTCAAGCCAATGGATTTAAGCTGTCTTTTCAGGCCCATAAGACACATTTTGTTCTGCTCAATGGTGATGTTATTTTATCGAAGTGTTGGAGTTACATGTATCTCAAATGTTTGTGAACTAAATAAAATTTGGTGATTAAGTCTTTAAATTAAGATTTGGGTGTTTCTGCAACAAAATGCCCATGCAGTTTCCAGTCCCAAATTTATCATTCCCAAACAGTTCTTGTTTAAAGGGTATTTAGCAATGACATGAAATCAGCTATAAGTCACTTTAACACTAATATTATCATAACTTCTCACTAATTTGGATTGACTTTGACACATAGTTTAGAGGGGCTGGGCCAAGGCTCCGTGGTTGAGGGTTGGACTACGGAGTCCCCTTCACTTAACCCGCACTCGGTTGGTCCCCCCCCCCCCCCCCCCCCCCCTTTTAGACCTTAGACATAAAAGGGAAGTTTTCCGGTAGCTGCAAAGTTTCTGAAGAGGTTTCTCCCTGACTTTCTATCGTACACTGGCAAAGCAAAGTCGTCATATAGGTGAAATACTCATGAGTAAGACGCTAAACACCAATCAAACAAGACACAGAGTTTTTGAAATATGTAATTTTATAGACATTGCTTTCGGCATAAAATATTTTGGCTGCTCATATATCATTTGTACTGTCAACCAAATTGACACCAGAAACTGCCATGAAATACTATTTGTGTATCTGCTATCAGTAGTAACATAGACCATCAAAACTAGCCTCAAGTAATAGATAAGAAGACAAACATGTACTCTGAACATAGAAGTCTTTACCATATATGTGTTTAACCGACATGAATTATGGAATAACAATTATGCGCAAACATATTATCTATAACCACAAGATTTCTTTGATCAGGGTTTCTGTCGTTATCCTCTGTCTAATTCAGTTCATAGATTTTTTTTTTTTATTTTATTTATTTTATTCACCACAAATAATATTTATTTTTGTAAAGTAAATTGGCGGGAATAAAGCCTTGGAGGGCTTATTCTATCCCGTATTAATACATTTTACAACAGAGCTGTTTTACGTGGAGACACACACATAGATCTAACAGAGCGATATACATACATGAAATAATATATTTAAATAAATAAAAAAATAAAAAAGTAAAATAAAATAAAACAAACTGTGGCAAGACTTTAGTCGTCAGTTATAGCACTGAAGGATACATTTAGAAGATGAGTTTTAATTTTTGATTTAAACAA
>JAVFBZ010175928.1:0-15903 GCA_032466195.1 Katharina tunicata | reverse complement strand
CTAAAACTATGCGGACACGACGACTACACAATGGGATACTTTGGTTTATAATTGTTTATTCTTGTCAGCTATCGACATCATGTATCTGTTTATTTTGTTTCCTGTCTATCATTCGGGTGCTTGTCCCTTTTTATTTTGTTTCTGTTCTATCTGTTACACACTGCTTCAACAGTAAGATCTTCCATCGTCCCTACCATTATACGATAACAGGTTTTTTTCTATAATCACCTTTATAAAGTACCTTATCCCAGTATGCCAAGTATGCCTTCCCATGAGATTCCTGTCACACACTGAACACTGAAATATTTATGTGATTTATAATTAGATTGACCGTTTTTCAAGTTCGCTTTAAGCAAGTCAGCTTATTGGTTAGGCATCGGTTAGGCATCGGGATTCAATATGTAACCATATGTGCATGCACGCATGTCGATTTAGAGCAGTATTCTCCGGTACACTACCTTGCTATATGGATAGCGCATATCGATTTTAAATAAATATTCACACGAGCAATGCCTGATTATATGGTTTGGGCGTGTCGATTTAGAACCAATATTATACCGAACAATACCTGAGTATATGGGTAGCACAAGTCCATTTAGAACCAATATTCTTCCGAACAATGCCTGACTGTATGGGAAACGCATCTAGATTTAGAACCAATATTCTCCCGAACAAACAATATCTGACTATATTGGTTGCACGTGACGATTTAGAAACAATATACTTCCGACCAATGTGTGACTATATGGGCTATACATCTCGATTGAGCACCAATGTTCTCCCCACCACTGCTTGACTATATTGGCTACCCATCTCGATTTAGCACCAGCATTCTTCCGAACAATGGGGTTCGTGAGTTAGAGTGTATCTTGGGCAACTCTTCGGAAACACAAATACACGGGGAATTTGAAACTAATACTGCTCTCACAAAGGAAAACACATAGATCTTCCTCTTAGCGGAAACATCAAGCATTCTAAATATACAAATAAAAAAAATCGTAAATAAAACCTTGTTTGGACTAAATCTATAAATATAGAATGTATAAGAAGCAAATTAATCAGAAATACCAATAACGGAATAGATTGGCACAACGTCAATGTCAGGTGATATTAAAAAAATAGTATGACGAAAAACGGATTAAGCAAAACGAAACATTTACATGTTTATCTTTTATTTATTCATAGTCGCACTCTTTAATTATATATCACGTTTTTGCATCATTGGATTTCCCTATTTTGTTCAGATCTATATTACAAGGATATCGCCACTTTCGTTATGTTCCTTGCTGATCTTATCGTATGACGCAGCTGTCAAAAAACACCTTGTTGATCTATTGCTGATCTGTCTATCTGATACTGTTGCGGAAAATGAAGCCTCAGTGTATAAGTTATTCATATGCAATCTCAAGAGAATCAGTGGACGACATAATGTTCTTATTCAATAACATGCGTACATGGAAATTGTAGATTGCAAATGTTCAATATATAACATACATGTTCAGCTGAAACCCCTTTGGGAGATAGGTGTCTACGGGCTATTGAGTATGAGGTGTCCCTTTCCCCCCGGTTTGGTAATGTAAGGTCGTGGATTTAATCCGAATCCTTTCTGGTCACTGGTTGTTAGTATTAGATGATGTTCATGCTGATTTAAAAGTTCCTGACATTTTACTAATTACCATGAATTGATGTGTAATTTCGTACAATATGAATAACAAAATGCTGAAGGCAAGGAAACGTCATACTATGACTAATGTTCACGTGTGTCGTGCTTTGCTCTTCGATTTTCACGTTTTTAAAACAATATCTTGATCAAATGATTAAATTCTAAATACAGCATTCGACTTTCATGGTATCCTCAATATTTTTGAGAATGTGTTATTCTTCACACTTTTGTGACTGTCAATACCATTACAGTTGCCTTGTTGCATTCTAGGAATTTTTGTTGGATGTAACAATACTATCGGCAATTTTAGTCGATAAGCGATGACATTTAATCGTTACATCTGATGAATCCGGGAATTTGAGAGATCATATCTACTGCGATATTACAGTCGTCTGTGGTTTGAAGTGGAAGTTTACACCATAAAAAAGGTCACAGACACAGGTTTTCTGGTAGCATATTAGCCCAGATTTTATTTATTAAGGAACGGTTTAACAATAGCTACACTAACATTTTAATTTTTTATTAAATGACGAGGATTGCCATTGTCTGGCTGTACACAACAAGTCGTTAGCATCATCGTCTAGTGCTGTGTTAAAAAGTACTGATTTATAAGGTTATTTTACAACAGTAAAACAACGGAAATATGCTGCCAACAATTGGGCCAAGAAATCCTCCTTGACGTATCTGAAATTTATATGCTCGCCCCGTGCGCTTTCAAGATGGGGTTTCCAAGCAGTCACCAATAAGCAGCGCTAATGTTTCTGTCTATTCATCACAACTAAGCATTTTAGATTTCGTGGCTAGCGAATTATATTTTGAACATTGTAAATAGGTTTTTTAAATCGGATATAATAAACGTTATTCATAACTTTCAAAAATATGTAATTATCAATGGTGTTAAAAATAATAATAGTATTTGTCTAAGTAAAAGCATGCCACAAAGAATATGTATTCTTTGACTTTAGCAGGCCCATAAGCAGCTTATCAACCGTGGATATAACGCCATTTCGTTACAAAATGGAAGATAAATTCTCCGCTCGCATGAGTTACAGGCGTTTTCAAGAATTTAGATGTTTTACATGGGTCTTCTTTTATTATTTCTTATTGACATTCAGGGGTATTAAGTCAGCGAAGAAATGACTGACGCGAGCAAAAAAAAACAACCCAAGAAAATGTTAATCTGCAGTTACAGTGTTAGACAGTGGTGTTATAGCATGGAAACGATCATTTCGATTTAAGAAATATTGTTTTTTTCATTGAAGATTCTAACTTTTTAAAATACTGCGTGTTGACCATTTCGGCAAATCAAATTGATGGTATCCTTTCTTAAAATATTTTAACATGTAATTTAAAGAACTAAATAAAAATAATTGTTTTATTACCCATTGGTGTATAGAATAATATATATAACATATTATCAATATGGATAACAATTGAGGAATACCAGGTTAACACGTTTCCTCAATAACAATCCGTGAAAATTGCTTGAAAACGACCTTAGTATCAAGTTTCATTTCGCTTAGACCTTGGTATTTATTTTCAGTATAAAATGTACAAAATAACAGCAACCATTAGTCATAAATCAGATAACTATGAACTTTTCCAAGCTTAGACCTGTTTATTAGCTTCGTGTTTCTGTATGTTACTTGGAATATTATCAACACATAATTCATAATCCTACATCTTTTGACAGCGTTATATTGTTGCATGCACATGTTAAACTCATTTCCTTCAAGAAACACCTAGGCCTAACTAGTTATCATTTAAAGAGACCCGTTTAAGCCATTAGCATCCTAAAATACATAGTTTTGACGTATTTGGTCTGAGCATCCGTATTTTGACAATCTGTGTAATGGAATACCAGGTTAACAAGTTTCCTCAATAAACTAACAGAGATATGTTTCGATGTTTTTGCGTATATTGGTGTGCTGAGCTATTCAAGGTGATACTTGCTCGTTTGACAGTATCTACGTATTCTATTCCTGTTTAAATTGGGTTTGGATCGTTCTGGGATTTCAAACAGCCAGTAGATCACAAATATATATTTCCCGAGAGGATCCGAGGAGCCAGTATTTTTTAAAACGTTTGCTTTCTGTATTTCGGATTCAATGGGCGAATTTTTGGTTATAGCGTTGCATTTTTGTTTCCTTTTTTTTTGCTATAGATATGTAGCAGAGTAAAATTGCATTTGATAACAGTGTTTTCAGACAAAAAGTTTAGATAGCTTATAAAAACTGGTTAAGGTGGAGTTTTGTTGGTTTTACAATAACGCATGGTATGCAAAAACATACATACAAATAAATATAAATATTGAGAACAAAAGTTTTAAATAAATCAACATATCATATCACCATACGTGTATTCATATACTTACCTTGCGTTTGCAGCTGAGAAAAAAATATGAAGACTTGATCATAGGGCGTCTAAAAATGATAAATTAACATATGTTGCGAAGCCAGCAGTACCTAATCTGGAAGACCTTCCGCGTTTGGTCAACTTATAAATCCCAAGTGGGTATTTGTGGATTCTCTCCAATTCTAATGTATTGTTTGAAGATCATTTGTCATTTTTTGAGTGGACACGAATTAACCTTAGCGTTGAAGAGATTTTGACCAGATTTCTCTATTTTCCATGTGTAATTTTAAAGACAAAAGTGTTATAACCGTTCAATAAAGTTAAGGGCATATAGCTGTAAAGCGACACATAGAAAATATTGAAATCTTGCCGGAAATTGCTGGAATTCTCCTTAAATATACACAAATAGTAGTAATTGAAGAACTGTTTATAGTTGCTGACGCATTAACACAGTATAACAGTTTTCCACATTTGTTTGGGTAGCTTTTTACGCCGTACTTAAGCATTTAATATGTTCCATATTAAAACTGAAACAAACAAACAAACAAATATTTCTCCTCAGATCAGACCGGAACGTTTTTGATCGAAGGTCTGAAAGGAAAATGGTAGAAGACCGGTACGATACGACGTGAAAAACACCAACGATCTCCGCAGATGCAGGTAATTTACATATACTTACGGTCAACAGTGTGATCTGAACGTATACCCTGCTTTGAAATGATATAAAGCGTAATACTAGGTAGGATGAGATAACCCATGTAATGAAGAATAAGACTTTAGTGTGCTCACCAAAAAACAAAAAAATAGTTTACCGTAATTTGGAAGGAAAATGTTTACACTGATCAAAGTGGATGTATGCATGAGGAACATTTTGTATTACATGTCTTTTGTTACATCATTATCTCTAGATTGCTGGTGCAAGCTGGTGATCGGCTGAGTTTTTACAAAGACACGTCTTAAATACTAGCTGGTAATAAAGTGGAAATGGAGGATAACGCATCATCATGAAAGGACCCGATATAACCGTTATGTCAATTAATGGCACGACGCAATCATGTCCAGTTTAATTACACATGAACATGACATTACCATGTACACCTCAGTCATTATTAAGTCATATTTCATTGGAAGTTTATTGACCAAAGCGTCAGACCTAATTCTGTATTCATTACTATACACAGATAAAAACCGCTTAAGATTATGCATACAATGGCCTTCAGACGGTCGATCGGAAGCAATAAACTGGATATCTTCTTGCCACCGCTAGGGTACTTGTTGATAAAGTTTCTGTGCCAATGACCAGGAGTTCTTTGCCTGTTGAACTCCTGGTAATGTTATGTATGGGAGCCGTCAGTGTGATAAGACCCGGCTAATCACACACTCATTTCTACGAGTGTTCTCAAGCTTTATCTCGGTTTGTCCACATACTGTGTTACTATGTATCTGATTAGCGGCATTGTTGTGTCCGTTATTAACTATCTTGGGACCGCTCAATTTTCGACTGAGGGATGACAACTGTTGAGGAATGTTTCCATATCAACTTGTAGAACACAGCATTTTGTGAACTTAGTCGGATCTGGAGAGTTGCTCAAATCTGGCTCCAAGACGTCCTCAAATTAGGACCGAGCTAACAAAGTTTACCGTCTTGTCTGTATCCTTAGTTCGGCCAAACGCCTAGCAAACTCATCAATTAATGTCATCCTAATAGTGGTCATTTGGCACGCATCAGTCTAAATTAAACAAACCCATCGTATTAGAGCATGTACATTGTGTGGTGAATTTGGCAGTCGGTAGACTTGGGAAATTCTTCGACTCTTCTGCTCCTTTCCTTGCAAAATGTACCCATAAACTTTTTACCAATTGTTAGCGTTAGTTTTCATCGCCACGCTTTACTTTACATTACATCGAATACTTCTTGCTCTTTATCCTGGATATACACCTGTGATTCACAAAACAATATTGTAGGTTCACAATTAACAGTACGTCGAATGTTTGTGAATTTGAAGACATCTAGATGTCTAGTTGAACTTCCAGAGAAATACAATCACAAAACTCTCACTGTAGCTTTGAAAATGTGCCGTCTATTCGCGTCTTCTTACGACCAATATAGCATACTGTAAAGTTGCTAATAAAACATAAATTTACAGTACCGTCTCTGCATTGTGGCGCGCATAAATCTGCAAAAGTAGATTTGCATGCGCCAATAAATTTAAAGCTCAAACTCTACATTACCATACAGTAGGTTGCCATCTACATTATAACGGACATTTCAACATCATAGCTACTGTATATCCATTTGTGTTGCTTAAGCTGATGTGGTGATGTACATCGTAGCACCACGCTACCATTTAACAGAACATTACTGGAAAAAAGGTGCAGTAAATGTTTCGTTATATTCCTTGAAAATAAAATAAATTTACATAAGCAATCCACAGCGATTAGTTGATTCTGGTGTCTTGCAAGATATGATCTGAGATATTAATATAGTATAATATTTTTCATATTTGCAAATAACACAAAAAAACACAATCTAAGAGCAAGTAACTTAAGGCAACACCTGTCTCGTACAGTCGATTTGGTTTCTAACATGTTTCCTATCTCTTGTCGGAATGGAACTGGGTTGACCATTATACATTTTCAATCAATACAATTATGTTCGGTTCATTTAACGGGTTTTTGTAATTAGGAGCTAGTTTGGCAGAAAATTTGTTCATTGTTCTAACAGTGATTTAGTCAGTCTTGACTGGAACTCAAATGGGATGCTTTGTTATCAAATCTTTATAGCGTTTCAAGTTGAAGGACAATAAGGGTAAAGTGCGGTTTGTTCTACAAGTTGAGAATTGGGATCAACGTGTTGACAATCGGAGTTCCTTGTCTAATTACTGTACAGTAAGGACAGTTCAGTGATAAACGTGCATGTTGATGGTAAGTTAGCAAACACTTCTTGACAGATCATCCTTTCCCTAACCAAACTTAACATTATGGTTATTTGTAATCCCAGTGTATACCATCTCTGGGACATTTAAAAGATACTAGTACAGATCTTCCACATACTTTGTCTTAGATCTACGGGTTTGTTATGGTTTATATGTATGGACGTTTTACTTCATATTAGTGAAATACTCCAAAGTACCACGCTAAACACTAATTATACAAACGAAGATTCAAAATTAACACAACATTATGTATTTTTTGTCTTCCACAGTGTGTAAGCTAATTTTAATTACATTAAAACGAGGAAAATGTTAACGATCAATTCTTGTGTGGCATTTTGAGTGACAGTGAATAGCAGTTATTCAATGTATACTTTGAAAAGATATTAGTACAAGTACTTCAAACAAATTCTGAATCAAAAGAAAAGTTTTTCTCATTGAAAGTGACGAAAATAGGCCATGTGTGCATCTAATTTTAGTTAATAATCCTCTCATTATTTTACCGTAATTAATAAATAATCGTTAATATTTCAATAGTTCAATATAGTAAACGAATGTTGCATTTGGAGACCTTGTAGACGGGATTAAGGTGTACGATATTCGGTTACCCGTTGAAAGAGAGCACCATGACTATATTAAGCAGTATGCGCACATATTTTTTTTCAACGACACTTTTACAATAGGAGAAATTAGAGAATATGTATCTGCTGCTTCTGTTAATTCTTTTCATTAGATGGGCTTACTGCAAATAATTTATTTTGGGATGACAACCCAACAAAACAGAAACTACAAAAATGGAATCTTATTTGCAATCATGTTTGGCATGCATACACTGACAAAATAGATCTAGTTGATGTACGCAATCTATATGTTCATTCCTCTAGGATCCCAAGCCTTACATTTTCCTATTTTGAGAAATTAATGTTTGTGACCTTTTCAGTATTGCGTGACAGAGAGTTCTGACATGTTTTATGAAGTAAAGAATATGCATTACTAGGTTTAAGGTTGGCTTATTAATAGTCAAGGCTGATAGGATGAGTTCCCGATGTGACGTCACGGACTCCGAGATCGCTGGCTCACCGGGAAGGCATATTTGGTAACTCCAATGACTTGCTGTGGGCAAATTTGGACACAGTTTTTTTAAACCAAATATACAATATTTGAACGTAAGGTATAGAAATTATGTTGAGGGAAAAACATTTTGCAGAATATTTCCACTACAGATAACCTTTAACCCGTCAGTTCATTACGAAAGCCACACAGTACATTCTGGGACCAGAGATTCAAAGCTGTGTATTTTAAGATCCAGATTGCTTTAGAAATCCCTTGAAAATAAGGTTAGGTACTTCGAAAAGGAAATTGATTGGTGTTTAACGCCACATTTAGCGGTATTTCAG
Organism: Katharina tunicata; assembly: GCA_032466195.1. NCBI lineage: Eukaryota > Metazoa > Mollusca > Polyplacophora > Chitonida > Mopaliidae > Katharina > Katharina tunicata. The sequence continues at coordinate 7,555 of JAVFBZ010175928.1, read as the reverse complement.
CTAACCTGGGAAGGGAAATTAGTATATCAAACACTGCCGACATCAAAAATGCTGCCAAAATAATACTATGAAACATGCTACGGTAACGTCAAGAAACGTACAGAAACCTGTATACAAACATGTGAAGCCACCAACCGGATCCAAAGAAGAAAGTTCAAGGTCATTTGATGTCTGACAAGGATTGATGTGGTGTTGTTGATATTAAACAGGCAGTTAAACCAATATTTAAGTGGAATTGACTTTTCGAAGTTGATCAAACGGTTTAAATTCAGCTGAGCAAAATTAAAGGTTTTTATGATATCGCCTATATTAAGCAATACAAATAAATTATATTCAGATTTATACCTTTTGACCTAACATTGAGATATAAAATTAGCTTCTAAACATGAATAACAAATTATTACAACGAGCTTGTCAAACATTGTCCTTCAATACATATATAATTCCATCAATTATAGTCCCCGAAAAGACCGCACCGTACACAAAAGTATAAGTTTTCCAATATTCTCTTCAAGCTTCTTTTTAAGTGAAATGATTCGTTTGCGTGTTAAAGGACATGCAATTAATCTCCGCCAGTGGATATTTACATAAAACCTGGGGGAGCGAAGCTATCGGATTTCCTAATGATAACCTATAGGCGAAAACAACAACTCAAGTCGATATCACCTGTTGTGTATCATGCAATAGCACCATTATCTAACATTAAACTTACAGAGTAAACGTTTTGTTTCGGTTATTAAGTTGGCTCGCGTCAGTCGTCACTTCACTATTTTTATAACACTAAATGGCACTAAGAAATTTAGCAAACCGCCCATTTAGACAATAAAAATAGGGCGTATCGCCGAGGGGTATCTCTAAGAGGGAAATTGATCAACTACTATGTAATAAAAGCTGATAGTCAAGTGTTAAAAACATGAGCCATACTGACCGGCCGTTTATCCGCTCTACAGATTACAACACAAACATATCCTTTTATGACCGTATAAATCTTTTAACCTTTAGGTAGGATCACCGTGGTCATGCAATTTTTCGATAAGGAACAATGTGGATCACTGGGCGATGGAATAAGAGAGTACAAGTGCACATGAATCTCCTGCTCAACCTCTCGCTTAAATGTCTGTATATCTTTCTTATAACATTGGAGGATATTTGCAGTTAGATTATAATCCGAACCAAGACTTTAGAGGCATGAAGTTCAATAAGATCTTACCGTTATCTCCGTTTTAACGTGTTAATTTAAGTCGACTGAAAACAATTAGGGATGAACAGGGATGGGGGGTTCCGTTTACTCTGGCTATTCTATCTAAAGGAGGATTTTCTTAGCTACAACCTTGTATATTGGCTAATGAAAAGATGATTTCTAATACGATTCTTTAATTAACTTAATGTTTAACCCTAATTAAATATATACAACATACATATTGTAAACTTGACTAGATTAATTGAGTGGTCGGATAGTGGTTGATATGCGGAAGGGTAATTTAATAATCTGCTCATCCCATGAATTACAGTCATTTCATAATAATATTCTGCTACCAATGCGGCTTGGAATGAACTAGAGTATAAGCTTCTGAATTCACTTTTCAATATAACACGTCATGCCGTCCCGTCAGGAAAATAACACCCATTAGTGCACGTTCACCAAGGGACTATGGGCAGTTAATCAGTGCCCGTGTAACTGTCAACAAATCTCTACCGAGAATACGGATTAGGTACAGTTTGTACGAACACGTATAACAGCGAGGAGGACCAAACGGGATTGAATTGATTGCGCTGGTACTATTTATCAGGAGTTTCAAGCATGTATCCTGTGACGGACAGCAGTCGTTAAGGGATTAGTGTTCCCTAATATGCAGTGTTCCTGATACGTGAAGGCTTCAAACCCGAACACTAATCTGGCCTTTTAAAGGATTCATTGGTCATTGATTTTCATCACAGTAATTTACACAGTGCATGACTTTATTATGAGTTTATTGGCAGTATAGGAATTCTCCACAATACATAGACGTCTCGGTGGACCCAAATGTGGTATTGACAATAACTACCAGTTGGTATTATCCACTATATGTGAAGTATATTGTATATTGCACATTTATACGTACTAGTTAAAGGTCTGTATTTTGATAGTTAATTCGTATATTCTCATTGGCACTATTGACCGATTTAACATTCCAATCACACAGAACGCTTCTGTGCAGTGCTCTCATAGAGCCACAAGGTGTGTTTTCAAGTTATGTTATGTATGACGGAGATTCCAATGCTACATACTTAGAGTAAATAAAGCCGTCATTATCTTACAAGTGACATTCGATTGAAGTTCCTTTTATATTACACGTGATATTCGATTAAAGCTCCTTTCATATTACACGTGACATTCGATAAAAGATCCTTTATATTACACGTGACGTTTGTTTAAAGCTCCTTTCATATTACAAGTGACATTCGCTTAAATTTCCTTTCATATTAACTCAGACATTCGTATAATTTGTTTTATTGGAGTTTTACAATTTAACTAATATCAATATGTAATTTCTTGGCTTGTTTCTGTAGTAATTACCTTGTAATATACACTCTGCTAGCCTTGTACAATTATTAAATGTTAACTGATGCTGGCATAATAAAGCCGAAATAGATCATCTTTATACCAACATGACTTCTTTGTTCGGAGTTTCTCTTATTCTATGTAAACCAAAATAGTTCGTATATCAATAAGTTTTCAAGACTATCTTGTTTAAGCGGCATAAAGTAGCTGGGTAAATAACAAAATCAACTTCTGGGTGTAATGATAAGCGACGTTTAGGCCTAAATGCTAAGACCGTTTTCTAGCTCTGTTTTCAACCTTGAAAATTGTCCTAGCATCTAGGCCGACACGTCGCTTATCAATATACCCAGAAGTTGAAAATCCATCTCAGTCATCATGATTTTAGTTTTGAAGAAGTAGAAGACACACGTTCACAACTGGCAAATGTAATTTTCTATGTGTTTTGTTTCAATTTCAAAGAGATTCCAAAAGGCTCTGTCAGCCACGACCTCTATTTACACCACTGTAAAACATAAACAAACAGCGTAGTGTGCAGACATAGCAACGGTTGAGAACAACATATGATGTAACTAACAGATGGAGAAGAACTAAATCCATAGTCAAGAGCTGCGTTTTCCTCCCTTCACCCGTGACAGGTGTTGGACAGTAGGTGGGCGATAAAAGCTGACAAATGATACTGGAGCATTTCTAGAATGCCACCTGTGATGATGCTTGCGGTAAAATAAATAAGTTTGCCCTGCTGTTGATACCTCGATCACTCCGAGCCCCTTTCGCTGGTAGCTTAGACTTCACTCAAAGTTGCACAACATGAACCATTAACTCTACTGGAGTTGGCTTTCTTGTTTGCATTCTGTTATTATTGAAGCGTCATTACAAAGAGGCTATTATGTTGATATTGGAGAGGCAATGCCTATCTTTCTGAGTGACCACTTTTTTTTATCATAAAGAACACGTTGTGCTAGAAACAAACCAACTTGAATTTATACAGAAAATTGTGACATTGTTATTTTTATATCTTAACGTAAGATAGTAGCAATACTTAAATCTTGTAACAATTGATTAAATTACTATTTGTATATGTATGCCGTATTTATAAGGGAACACCTGCTCTGTTTTTAGTTAAATAGAGTCTGATTGTAATCAAATAAACAAATAGGCCTACATCCATGTGATGGGGAAAAAACTCAGCGTGTTCATGTATATTTGCTAACAACGCATTGTGCTTATCTTGAGCTTTATCAACGAAATATCGCAATATTTCTAAAATTCTTATAGGCGTCCATCTCTATATGTTAAAGGCTTGCTAAATTTGACTATATATAGTTAAGAAAAACATCAACGCTTTTGTTCCTGATGCAGGGTAATTGTGTACGTGTTTCTGTTAGGTTACAATTAGTATTTTATCCGTTCAATATGACATAAATAGTCTAAAATGTTGTTAAAGGAGTTAGTCATTTATTAAGATCACATAAGGACAGGGTTAAATGAATCTTTTTAAGCGAAAGTTTCAATCGTCCTCCATTCTCAAACGGACATTTGAACAAACATGTCTTCTTCCCAGCGTAAATTCATTTTCAAGAAGAATGAACGAAAAAGTTGTGCCAGATGTTTAGCAAAGCCAACATGAAGACACTGACTGATAAGTGATGTGTCATACCTGAACTACCATCTTTTCTCCAGTCATCTCATAGCGTACAGATTGCTGATGACACCAACAATTTTAGAAGAATAAAAACAAATACTGATTATTTTCTTCTTCTATTAATAATAATAAAATCTTTATTTAAACACGGTTAAACTATTAGTGAACACTGTTTTTCATAGAAGCCGTGGGCGATAACAATGGTATATATATACGGTTAAGATAGAAGAAAACACAAAGAAAGTAATAAGTAAATCCATAAATCAATTAAATAAATACACAATGTACATAATTGATTGAGGTATACAACATAATCAAACAGTCACGATATTGATAATAAATTGGACGTTATCACGTTCACTATTACCTACTTTTGTATTAAAAATATACTGGTATATAATTTATGTTGATCAGTGTAGAGAAAGAATATTTGCTTCCCTGCTATATATATTAAAATACGATTGTAATAATTTTTATCATCTTTAAACAATTTAGAACTAGGATAAATTAAATATTTACAATGTACGATAAATAATTTCAAACATGGGATATAAAATATATGCGTTATATAGTGATAAAGAGTTGATGTATAAGTTAAAAAAGTGTTTAGCACATAGAGGTTTAAAATACTGTAGACAAGTATAGACTGTATACTGCTGGCGACTCGGTGCTTGACTCTGAGGGTCGTGGGTTCGATTCCCGCAAGGGGCTCAGCCGTTAAAAAGGAGCTAGAATCTCTTCAGTATCAGAGAGTGTTATCCCAACAAACAAAAATACTGTAGACAAGAGGTTTCTCTAATATTTAGTGGCAATACATTCCATCGATTTGATCCCAAAACACTAAATACATGCATTCTTTCTTAAGACTGTGCGCGAAAAGGACACATTTAATAGTGAATTAAATGTCGAACGAGTTGTTTTTGAAGACTACTGAACAAATAAATCACAAAAGTATGAGGGACAAAGATTGTTCAAACATTTATACACTAAAACACATTCACAGTACATAACACGATATTTAAAAGGGAGACATTTTAATTTAAGAAACATTTCGGATGAGGGTGTAGATATATTACAGTTCAGTATGAGACGGGCAGCACGTTGTTGTAGCCGCCCAATACGTTGTGAATTAACTTTGGTATATAGTGTTTCCCCATACGCTAATACAATAATCGATGTGGAACAAGACGTAACAGTTATAAAAAAAAAGTAATTCTAGCATCGTATATATAAAGGTTGATACCTTTTGATGTTTTTAAGCAGGAAAAGTTTCGATGAGATTTTGTGACATATAGTGTTTATATGGTTTGACCAATCTAAGTTGTCAGAGAGTTTAACATCTAGTACTTTTTGGCTGCGAACTCATTTTAAACCTTTTTACAAAAAAATAATAGATAAAGGTTTCTTTGGTAAATGGATATATACGTTTATGTCTAGAAGTAACTAGCATACATGTTAGTTACTTCTATGATCTGTTTCAACAACCAAATTGTTATCGTAGCACCACTGAGGGATATGACAGTCAGACGAATTCAGTTTTGCATTTCAGCTAACTCTAGATGAATCTATTCAAGAGAAAGTGGAATCCTTAGCAAAAATAGTCGTTTCAGCGTGCTCAATGTAAAAAGGAAGGTTGTTCACATAAAGTAGGAAAAGAAGAGGGTCTAGAATTGAGCCTTGTGGGACACCTCTTTTAATTGCATTTTTCAGAGAGTCGACCTTTGTAAGGTACAGTTTGTTGACGGTTTGCTAAGTAGCTATTGACCAGATGTATAATTTCTGAATTAATGTCTGGAGATGAACAAGGTCGAACGCTTTACGAAGGTCTACAAATAGAGCTCCTACCAGCCCACATTTATCAATGGATACAGTAAATACCATGTATAGTATATCAGACTTACGACGCGATGTGAAGCAGCTCACGTAAACATTACTTGTGCCCAGCTTCTAAGTGAAACGTGTATTATTGTTACAATTTGTCGTCTGAGAAATCCAAGTGCATTTAAACCCTCATAATTACGGATACAGTTAGATCAGTACTGTTTTTCTTCTTCCAAACTCTCAAAATATGTATAAAGAGTTGAATTTATCTATATACGTCTTTACACATTTTCCCTTAAATTAAAACTTTTCAAACGAATCTAAAAATATTTTCATGATTAAATGCTAAGTAATTTGAGTCACCCCGGTCTCTATGTCAGCGAAATCGGGACGAAGAAGACCAAAAAGACATCCACCCTCTTTGACAAGAACATTTTAGCGGAAATTAAAATTGGGAATTGAAGTCATTACGTTCTGGTGCAATTTAGACAAGCAGAGTATTTTAGGCATCTCTGAATTAATCAAGAGCTCCGCCTGGAACCCCTCAGCCAAGCCTTGTACAGTCAAAGAGTGCCCGATCTCCCCTACTGACCAGTGTTTCATTTATTTCATCAGCTTTTATTTTACTTTCCGTCGATGTCCCTGGGTGCATACATCCATTACTGCATTCAGCTCTGTAAAACTGGCTCATTACTCAATGTAATCAATCACTCGATTCAATTCAAAGATGTTGTGGGTTTTGTCACCTCATGAGGGTCCACCAGTTAAATATACTGAGCTGTTAAATAAAACCGAATAATTATTTCGTTGATCTGAATCTAATTTATTCAAGCCTTTCCAAATCAAGGCGACATTTCCATCATGCAGTTTCTACGTAGCCTTTTTCGGTTACGAATGGCGATTAAATATATAAATATTTTAGCATCGTCAACACTCCAGCACCGTTATTAGATTTTCCTTTTAAATTAAATAATTATCGAACAAATAAAACTAGATAACGTATCGCTCTTAACTAAGAGTATTTCTGAATAGTCACACCAGTTCACTTTCTTTGGTTTGGGGGAAGAGGTGGGGCAAATAAACCGGGGATTGTGCCATGTTATACACAATCTAATGTACAAGACTTTCTGGACTGAAAAGTCTTAACGTGTTCCTTTATATAGAGCATATCATATTGATTTTATTGATAAGAGGTAAACACTTTGTTCTGTAATTCCAACTCAATAACAGCCTTGTCAATAGCGAATGTGAGAGATCGTGAGAAAATCCTGCTGGAAAGAATCGAAAAAATTCCAACGCAAATTACCTAAGTAATCTGACACTGAGAGGAAAGTTATGTGCAAGAATGCAAGATTGCAGGAAAGGGCAGAACTCAAGTGGCCGCAGGACTAGTAATAAAGATTCGTGGTATAAAACGCTTTTGTCCAGCCACGAAGTCTTAACTAAGCACCCGCACTCTCAGAAATTGTATCTACTTCGAACAAACGTTTTGGGATCGTCCAACAAACTGACAGATTGATACAGATATGTACCCTTGTAGAGAATACCTA